>JAZKJV010002814.1:0-59923 GCA_037367405.1 Ottelia alismoides
TCTCCGATCAAAGATAAGATGTGAGAAAATCGCTTAAGGTGGTTTGGCCATTTGCAGAAAAGGTCCGTTGATGCACTAGTCAGAAGATGTGAGTTTTGGAATGTTGAGTCGGCTAAAAGAGGGCGTGGAAGTCCTAAGAAGTGTTGGAATGAGACTATATGAAGGGAACTTAGTTTTTTGGACCTCATCCTGAGAATAACCCTAGATAGATCTGAATGGAGGCAAAAAATCCATGTAGTCGGTCCTACCTAAAGTGGAAAAATTCTTTTTTGTTGTTTATATATATAAGGTTTGTAAAGAATTTTATTTGCTATAATTGTGTACAAGGTTCTCAAAGCAGTTTCAAAACATTTGAACAAACCATTTTGAAATTTTATTTTGCAAATATTTTAGAAACAATAAAATTTGAAAATCATTTTGTAGAGATTTCTTAAATAATATAGATAGATTTTTCAAAATATTTTTACAACTATTTTTCAAATCATTTGCAACATGATTCTTCAAATATTTTATCCAATTTAAACAAGGAATTTTTACAAAATCTTTTTACAACATTTTGAAAACGTTTTACAAAGAGTTTTCCAAATGATTTTCAAAATATTTTTCAACCATTTTCAACTCATTTTGTAAAATATTTTTAAACCGGTTATTAAAGAACTTGTTGAAAAATTTTATGCATAATTAATATATTCTTTATAATTAATTTATTGTATATTCTAACTTAAATAGTGTTTTAGACATATTATTCAAAAATACAAAATTACGAGTTATGGCGAAAGTATATACAAAGTATATACATCCCCCTTATACCGAGCTTGAGCTATGTCCTCATAAGTTAGAGAGAAAAAGGAAGACATAGCTCATGATAAGTATAGGAAAGTCCTATACTATATTGACTAAATAAAGAATGAGAAGTCGATCTTCCCCCTTATACTTAGTATCAAATAATCCTAAGTATAACAAACTATATACAAAATAATGATGAATGAAGATTTAGAATTTACAAAATTATTGGGATCAGCTTGTCCCCTCCTATACTTAGGGTAAAACATCCCTAAGTGTAGATTGAGTATCAAAAATTGAGAGACAAGAAAGAGAAATAATAATGAATAACCCAAATGCACTCATCCCTCCTATTCTTAGGATGAAGCATATCCTAAGCATATCACTGGTGAATGAAATGAGTGATGCATGGAAGAATGAAAGAATTGAAAATTTAAATGAAAAGAAGAAAAGGATAAAATCAATCAAAGGTAATTTTGGGAGAATTGTCCGACCCCACTAAAGCTGTTGATGCAGTAATTCTTTATCACAATTTACTTAAACAGAGTCGACAATGGCTGGGAATGTATGATGCTCTAAATATGGCTTCAGCAACTGGCCGTTGATAATGAATTGTTATGTGGCATGTGAAAATTCTGATATCAAAACAATAATTTTGTCATGCATAGTTCTGACTCTGTAATGCCCTATCCATTTGCTCTTCAATTTTCTGAGAAAATATTCAACTTTGCACAGAACAACCACGCTTTCTATTTAGGTTCAAAGGTCATTCTTTTGATGTGCTTGTCATGCCAGCATTTGACCTTCTCCTTGTACATTAAGCTATTGTCGTATGCATAGTCTCAGAATTCCAAGAGCTTGTTTAGATCCACTTTTCTTTTCTTAGCACTTTGTATGAGTTGAGGTTACAGATGTTAACTGCTCAAAGTGACTTGTGAATGAGTTCCACATGCATATGGCAAGCTTTCCATACATAAGATTGTAGGGAAACATGCCCAAAGGAGACTAGTTGGTGGTCTCGTATTCCTAGAGAACTGAGTCCAGGAGTTGTGACCAATTCTTTTTGTCCGGCCTTACAAGTTTCTTTAGGATCATCTTGATTTCTCTATTGGATAATTCAATCGGGCCATATGACTGAGGATAATAACAAGATGCGACTCGATGATCGATGACATACTCCTTCATTAATGTCTCAACCTCTTTATTGATGAAGGGGATGCACCCGTCTAAATCAGAATTTTTGGTGTTCCTAATAATGAAGTGATGTTCTCTTTTATAAATTTGTAGACTATTATGCTATCTGCAACTTGAGAAGGGATTGCTTCAACCCATCGACTCACATAGTCTACGACAAGCAGGATATATTCGTAGCCCTGAATGTCAGAAAACAGACCCAATAAATCAATGCCCCAAGCATCGAACACATCATATATCTGAATGAATTTGCGGGGAATAACATCTTTAACACCCATGGTTTTCCCATTGTATGACAATCAGTACATGCATTCACATATTCATTTGCATCATTGAATAGTTTTGGCTACAAGAGGCCACATTGCGGTATCTTAGATGTCGTTCAACTTCGAGAGTGGTGTCCACCAAATTCAAACTTCTGGTAGTGCTTGAGGACACGTATGTACTCCACCTGAGGAATACACTGACACCATATGCAATCTGCTCCTTCCCTAAATAAATACGGGTCTTCCCATTGGTAGAAATGGATGTCAAACAAGAACTTGTCCTTCTTTATTTTTATTTAATATTGTGGAACTACCCCAGAGATGAGGTAGTTCACAATATTGGCATTCCATGGGAGAGTCCCAATGCTGAGGATGGATTCATCAGGGAAGGTCTTTGTGATCGATGCATTGCTCAACTGAGTATCTTGGCATTCTATTCTAGACAAATGATCTGCTATGCATCCATCATGATCTCAAATGGTAGATACCAATATGATAGCTGTTGGATGGGAGCCCGAGCGATGAACTCTTTCAACTGATAAAATGATTGGATAATATTTTGATCAATAATAAACTAAATCTACTTGCAAAGACGCTCTATGAGAGATCAGGCAAGTCTATTGAAATCCTTGATGAATTTTCTATAGAATCCGACATGCCTCAGAAATAACATCACATTTTTATATTCGAGGTGGATCAAGTTTGGTAATAACATCCACCTTTATCGGGTCGACTTCCATGCCTCACTTGGAAACGATGTGGCCCAGCATAATTCCTTTGTGACCATGAAGTGACTCCTTTCCTAGGATAAAACCAAATTCACTTCACGACATTTTCGTAGTACTCTGTCTAGGTGCTAAAGACAAGCGTCGAAATTATCACTATAGACAGAGAAATCATCCATGAAAACTTCAAGAAAACTCCAGACCATATCAGCAAAGACTGCAAGCATGCATCTTTAGAATGTGTCATGATCATTGCACAATCCAAAGGGCATTATGTGAAAGGCATTTGTGCTGAACGCACATGTAAAGGTTGTCTTCTCTTGGTCTTTAAGGGCGATCGCCACCAGGTTGTAACCTGAGTACCCATATAGAAAGCAGAAGAATTCTTTCACAGTTAATCACTAAAGGACTTGGTCAATGAATGGCAGAGGGAAATGGTCTTTCTTTGTTGTTGCATTGAGGCAATGGTAGTCAACACCCATCCAGCAAGATGTCGGTACTCGGGTAGAGATCTCCTCTCCTTAGCCATTTTTCACCACAGTGAGCCTTGATTTCTTCGAAACGACATGTAGAGGGCTCATCGATTTAGAGTCGGAGATCGGATAAATGAAGCCTGCTTCACATCACATCGTTTCCTTCATAGAGACGTCCTGAAGATTAGGGTTTAATTTTCTATGAAATTCTCAGGATGGTTTGCAATCATCTTCAAGATATATGTGGTGTGAACACAAGGCCACATTTATCCCTCTGATACTTTCCAATCAAGTGCCTTGTGGTTCTTTTCTAGAACCTCGAGAAGTCGAGATTCTTGATCCACAATCAGTTTATTGTAGATGATGACAGGATACATGTTCTCTTCACCCACAAGGAATGCATACTTCAGACCTACTAAGAGATGTTTGAGTTCTGGTAATTATGGATTCTGCTCCGTGGATTCTTCAGAAATTGTGCTGATAAATGGATATTCTGCTAAATTCAATGAGACGTCGTCCACTTCTATCACTACTAGCTTTGAATGAATGTACCGACATGTCTACAATGAACTCTTCATGTTTGGTCTAGCATAAATCTTCTTCAAACATGTTGATCAATGATTCTGAATATGTCTACCAATTGACAAAGGAGCATGGATCAGTTGTACTTTCCAAGTCCTCCTCTGAATAGAGGATTTCCTATGTGAAAATGGCATTCAAAGAAGTGTGTTGATCGTTGATGTCAACAATATCAAACATGTCTATTTATTCTAGCTTCTCTGCATCAGATGTAGGTTTCTGCTTCGTGATCATGTCCACATTGACTCGATCACTACATGAGTGAAATGTGATATTTCCAGACCCATAGTCGATGATCGCTTTGGCAGTACAAAGGAATGGTCAGTTAAGAATGATAGGAGTCTAGAGTAACAGTGCAATGGAGTCCATTCCTAGGACTACAAAGTCAATTAGAAATCTCATGTCCTTTATAGTTGCTGTAACATCCTCCAGCAGACCTCTGGGTCACTTAATGGATCGATATGCAAATTGCATAATCATATGAGTGGGTTGGAGAGGTCCGAACCCGAATTCTTCTAGAAGTGTTGAGGGCATGAGGTTGATTGAAGACTCGCTATCAAGCAGAGTTCACTCGAATGTCTGATCAGATATCTTGCATCTGATGAGAGGTACTCCCTTATCTTTCTTTTTCTATAGGAGATTCTATCTCTCTGATGCTTTTGAGGTACATGCCTATTTCAATCCCTTTTTACAGCTGGCATGTATTTTATGGCCTTCATCAACGTTAGTTTCAAAATAGGATTTTCACTAATTTCAACAATGGTAGGATTAGACAATGCATTTTTCAAAGTTCTATTTTTTGGCATTTTTCATCGAATCTGGAAAAGGAATATTCATAGAAAAAATGCAGTATTCTTAATTATAGAATTATTTACAGATGGCTTGCTGGAAGATAGGCTGCCATGCAAAATAGGAAAAAAATGTATCAGTGTGAGCTTTGTCTTTGTTTGATGGCTCTGGAAGTGTTGGATCCTCCATGGATGGTCCTTCTTGGCTTTGGCTTTTCTTTTCTTTTTTAAAATTTTATTTTACAGTTTTTTTTGGATTTTCTCTTGATGGTGGTGGTGGTCTAGTGTTGTTATTACTCCTCCATCATCTTCTTCCTTACCCGGCTCGGTTGTTGGATCGATTGATGCAGAAGATGACTTTCCAAAAGTTACCTTTTCTTCCCCTTTTATCCAAAAGTTTTATATCCTATATTTTCAAAAACCTTAAAAAATAGTTTTATATCCTATATATATGTGGTAAAATGGGGCTTCTCCCATGGGGGAGCTAACTTAGCTCCCATCGCCTCATTTTGCTCGGTTTTTTTATTTTTTTAAAAAAATTCTTCTGTAGATTTTCATCAGTATATCCCTATATTATGTCATAAAAATTTCGTGCGAAACAAAGACTCCTACGACCTCCATCCTGATGGGGTTGATTTTAGCAACTCTATTTCTGTTAAAAAAATGTCTGTCTAGATGGAGGTCGTAGGAGTCTCTGTTTCACATGAAATTTTAATGACATAATATAGGGATATATTGATGAAATTACATGGAAGAAATTTTCAAAAAAAATAAAAACCGAGCGAAATGGGGCGGGGGAGCAAAGTTAGCTCCCCGCAAGGGGCAGCTCCATTGAACTCATATATACATGTATTACTATATATTGAAATTAGTTTTGAAAAATTTTGGACCTATTTAATATTTTTAAATCTTAAAATAATTCATCCTATCTAAATATTCCTTATTTTGTACTATTTTGATTTTTTAAAAATAGATATAAAGTAGAAAAAAATCCTTTAAAATTTACAAAAACAGACGAATATTTGAAAAGCACAAAAATATTTTAGTTTATCATCGTTACCCTATATATCTATATTTATAAATAAAATACCCTATATAGCTTATATATACTTATATATATTATTATATATACTTATTATTATTGATTATTATAAATACCTTAAACATATCTTAAATCCTTTAAAAAAAGGATAGTCCTTGTTTGTACTTTTTTATTTTATTATTTATTATATGCATATATATCCCTTATATTACACATACTATTATATAAGGTGATATATTTACACTTATTATATATTAAAAATAAAAAGATATTTAAAATAAAAAATATATAAATATTGATAAAATTTTAAAATTAAAAATTAATATATATATAATAAAAAAATAAAAAAAAATAAAAAAATAAGTAATTAAAAAAACCATAAAAACATTGAGTAAATATTGTGCAGTTATATATACATATATGCATATTTTTTGAGATAAATAATATTGATACACCCATCTATTCCTTATGTTCGGTACCCTACACATACTTCCATACTATACACTTTTATTAGTTTGGGTTATAATAAAATTTGACTCCACACCGTGTTTTTCATTGCTTTATTATTTGTTGTGGGTTGATTGTTGAGAGATTTCTTTGGGTCTCACATTCAGTCACCTCAACGACTGTGGTCCCACATTGTGTAGACCACACGATTGCTTCACCTGACCAGTTGGCTCTTTCAAATGACGTTGTTACTGGGGAGCAACGTGTAGTGTAGTATTTTTGTAGATATATACTTATACATCATTTCTCCTTTTTTTATCTCTCTTTTATTTTTGATAAATGATTATCTATTTCTGATCATCTTCCTTTGTCGACTTTCTTGCATGGGACCGTGTAGCGACGACGAATTCCTAGGAGGTTGACGCACCCGAGCAACGAGGAGATTGGCCCATTCTTTTATTGGGCCAATTGGAGAAAGTGGGGGAGAGAGAGACATATAGAAAAGGAAAGAGCAGACTCTTTGGCATTTTCTTTTTATTTGTGTGAGAGAGAGTTTTTATTTTATTTTGTATATTATTTTTAATAATTTGGACACTTCTACACTACGAGGTCCATTGCCTAGGTGTTTGTTCACTTAGGGGAATCTTCGGATTTTTCGTGCTTTATCACCTTTATTTTATTTTATTTCACACATTTCAATTTTTCTGTCTTAATTTTTATGTTTTTTGTGCTTGAGTCCCTAGATTTAGGATTGCTTGAATCAGTAAATTAGATCCAAAGCTTAATGAGAAGCATGTACCTATATTGACATATGCTTGGATTTAGACAAATTTAATTCTTAAATACTTAAATTTGGAACCACGTGTCGTGAGAGACTCTATACAGTGCTAGCAGGACCTGTTGTGGTGGGCACCGAAGAGTCTCCAAGATCAGACACTTAGTTTCCATTTTTTAGTATTTAGCATTTGGTTCTGCACGTATAATAATAATTCATGTTTTGGATGCTTTCATCATTTGAATATCGTACATGTAATGTAGATATTTAAAATTATGTCTTGCATCCCATAAAGAGAGAGTTGGAAACATTATAAGTCCTCTTATTTTGCATGCATCATTTTATATTAGGGTGATCCACTTGCACATCTTTCCGCTATCTCCCTATGTTTATGTACACTTAGGATCAAAAAGAAAATACAAAAAATTGTTAAATGCATTTTATTGAAAAATACTCAAAAAATTGAAAACCCAAAAAACTACTACACAGGAACTGCTAATAATACTTCAACCTTGAATAAAATATTTTATGGACATCATTGTTTTGTTTTATAAAGCCCTCATTGTTACAGCTTGCAACCTTACCCATGCATGAAACTAGATCACGTATATGTTGAGATGTATCATACCGTCTAAGAACAAACATGCATACTCGAATTCTTCTTCTTTTTAAATTGATATATGAGTTTGATTCATACTTTTCCAAAAAAGTACATATTTTGACTATAGGTACTAATCTGACAAATAAATTTCATTCAAGTCTATTTTAAATGAGAGACATGACACCTAATTGGCAGGCTATATTAAATTATTTTTGTCATGGATAACCAGTTAAATATGGTTTTTTATAATTCTTGTATGCTGATATGTTATAGGTTCTTGAAGGGTATTCTTGGGAGTGATTTGATTTTGACATACCTTAAGAGTCTAAATTTATTACAAACTTCATCAACATCCTTCTAAATAAATCATATTTTTTTTATTATCTAACTAGTTTTTGCATCCATATTTGGTAAATTACATAGTTCTTATTTGAATCATATGTTAGAAATCATTTACAAAAAATACTAGTATATCATTAATAAAAAGAAACATTTATACTGAATTCAATATAATTTAGCTTCATCATATGGTCTTTAACTTTTCATAATAGATTAATGGAGTCCTTCAACTTTAATTTAATTGTGCACTTTGAATATTCGTGTCATTATATCTATCAATATTATCAATTTTGCTATCTTTTTTGCTATCTACCTTTGATTTTGAACACCTAGGACTTAAAAGAGAATTCACAAAAATGTTATGTGCTTGTATTAAAATATCCAAAAAAGTAAAAACATAAAAATTAAAATAATGGATCTGCTCAATAAAATTTGAACTCAATTAAAATATGTAATGGATTTGATTATTTGGGGTCCATAAAGACCTAATTACTTTCAGGTACCTAGGAGGGGACCAAAACCACTCCCATGAGTGAGGCATGTCCCGCTAAGATTAGAGCCAAAAATCCAGTCTGTAACTGCCTTGTATATCACATGGATTTCTAAAGTATTGGCATTTTTATCATACATGGACGAGTAAGAATTGGTCAACGTTAGTATTCCCTCTTTGTGTGGAACACCGACCCAGTCTGAAGTACTGAGCATAGGCCAGTAAGATTTGGTCAACGATAGTATTCCCTCCGTGTGTGGAACACCGACCCTGTCTGAAGTACTGAGCTTAGGCCATGCCCTCACTGGTGTGTTTGTCTCATCGTCTGGCGTACGAGTAGGACCTTGCACGCTCATGGGTGATCCGTTGTGACAAAGGTCCGAAGTAGTGGTTTCGTCTATTGGCTTCTTCTCTCTCATTATTTGGTTGAGTATGGATCCAACGAGTCCTGTCAACACTGTATGATGCCTCTCTAGGCGCGTGGGCTCAAATCCAAATATCTAACAATCAATATTTTGACCATATCCAAAAGTATAAGTTTATAGGAACATAATTCTTATTACGGTTGGACCTAATTACCAAGATAAGCCGTCCTATATCTAGGGGCTCCATGTACACAATACAAATAGAAATAATGGCGGAAAACTCAAAACATTGGGAAATAAAATAGAGTGACGAAAACATGGAAACGTCACGACGAGGCCCCTAGGTGAACAATCACCTAGGCAAGGACCTTGTTAAGTAGACTAATGACCAAGTCCCTGTGTTATTACAAATAATAATGAATAATGAATAAATTAAATGAGTCACTCTCTCATCAAAAATAAAATAAAATTCTAAACTAAAATCTATGCTAAGTGTCCCCCCTTATCATGCTTGCTGCCTCTCCTACTGGCCATGGCAAGAAGATCAGTCTCCTCCATGCTCGGCATCATCGCTCCCTAAGAAGTCATCCTCGTGTAGTGGGCCCTTGCATCAAACAAAATAAGAGAGATATTAACATAAATAATTGAATAATTTGTACAAAGGAATCAATGCTATAAATTTGCACAAGTAAGAAAAAGAAAAGACAATCATATGTACAAGAAAATAAAAAAATAATACACAAATTAGGCTATACTACATTGCTCCCCGACAACAACACCATTTATTGGACCTAGGATTTGCAAGGGTCTAAAATATCCTCACTAAAATAATAACGAATATGAAGTGTCGTTGAGGAAACCGCTCACGAATCCCAAGTTCAAACAACAAGTATCCACAACATATAATTAATCAATTAATTACAAAAATGTGAAGTACAATTCATTATACTCTACTAACAAAGATGTATATCATGTAAGCACGTAGAGGTCGAACCACTAAGAGCAAACTAGGTAGCCTAATGATTATTGCTAATCAAGAATGCAACATGTACACAAGTGTCCTTTTGTGTTTGTTTTAAATTTTTTATTTGATTTTATTTTTATACTTTGTAATTTTATTTTTTTAATTTAAAATAAAAATGTATATAGATTTATATGTATGAGTGTATATATATATAATAATGTATATATGATATAAGATATATATCACAATAAATACAATAAATATAAAAAAATTTAAAAAATATTAATAAATAGAGTCCTCATTATATATTACATATATATATATATATATATCTGTGTGTGTGTTTAGAATATTTATAAGGTATTTATAATAATTATAGACTATGTCTAAATATATAGGTATAAAAGACAACATGGGGTATTACAATTAGAAATACACCAAAAAATAATCAAAATATGTAAAATAAAATGTTTTTTTATTTTATAAATTTTTATACTATTGTTGTGATTTTTCCAATAGATTTGCTATTTTTAAGTATTTTTAAAGTAAAAAACCCCAAAATAGAGAAGAATAATATATGTCAAATGTTTTAAGGTTTTAAAATATAAATAAGTCCAAAATTCCTTAAAATTTATTTTTATATAGAGTAAATAATCCAAAACAAATTAAGATACATCAACATATATTTTGAATTATTTTTTTATATTTTTAATATTTTTATAGGATTTAGGAGCTTTTTAATTTTTAGGCATTTTCTTTTTCTATTCTTAGGGATTTTTGGTTTGAAGCTATAAAATATACTAATATACTTTAGGTAAGTTTTTTTTGGAATTTTTAGCAATGTTTTAATATTTTTTTGTATTTTTCTATTTAGATAGGAAATAAAAGTTGCTTCTTTGAATATTAGTAAATGAGAAATGTGCATAAAATGCAAAAATAAAAATATAGCATAAAAGATCAAGCATCCACCTACATTTTCCTATTTTAACATGATTTTTGGAGGACAAATGATATTAATAAAAATTAAAGAAATGTGAATAAAATTAGGTACTAGAAGGGACCTTTTTTGCAAATATAATTAAGTTTAATGCATTTAATAACCTAAAAAAATACACAGGCTAAGGTGCAATTTACACACAAATATTTAAATTAAAAGCACTTAGTAGGGGCATATTGCAATATACAAAGTGTTCAAGGTCCGTTGTACAATTTTTCCATAAAATAACACATAATATACAAATTTTTGAATAATTTTAGATACAAAAATTGGTAGGAGTATGGTCATAAAATACCTACCTTACATGGAGGGGGTCCGGGAGTTAAGCTGGCTTAGACACCAGTGTAAATATGTAAAATATCAGAGGGATTCATGTGAAATATCCATTATTATTTACACTTCAGATCGAAATTTAAAGATTGAATAAAAATATACTAAAATGTGGGGCATTTGTGTAATTTACCCCTGAAGAGGCGATCCGACGACTAGAAGTGTGCCACGTAGGTGCACTTAAGAGCATCTGACAGCGGAGGTGGGGCAACATTTCACTTGGTATCGACTACCAAGATTATATCCGGGCTTCCTGTGTGATCTAAATACGTTGATGTTCGTAGGAAGAACAAGTAAGAACACTTACCTATCCTCCCTTCGATCATGCATGTCTCCTTGCTCTAGCCCTACTTCTCCGTGCTAAGAGGTCTTGTGTCTTCCTAAGAATCTTCTGCGATGAATGGCACCGGCCAAAAGTTCTGGGCCCATTGGTAAGGGTCCTGGAGCTAATCCAAGAATCAAGAATCTGGAGCCTCTTTCGGCTCCAGAATCAACCATCTAGGGGTCTTTGGCATGTCAAACCTATAGAAGGAGACTCAGGAAATGAAGCTGTTGAGCATAGAGGTGGAGGTGAATGGAGCAGCTCTGACAATATTCGATTTTAGAATATACACTAAACTATTGATCCATTGATCAAACAACATGCAGGAAACTAAAAACTAAGACTAAAGATAGCTAAAAATAATAAAGTGCGTAACTCATACTAGGATTTCTCCAAGGAGCAGAGGCCTCGCCGGAGCAACACCTTGGACCTCCTCTCCTCCTTACTCCGCTCCAACACCTCAAGGGTATCCTTGTGATCACCGAGAACATGCTCACGCACAAGGTAAGCGATTAAGGGCTCGAAAAGGGATCAAACTCAGGAAGGAAGGAGGAAGAGGTTATTTATAGATGCGATGAGGAGTTCGATAAGGGTTTTTGTTTGAATCGATGAATCTTTGACTTCAAAAATGTTTTGGCCTGATCGAGGGTAGATCATAGAGGATTTTTCGTGAAGGAATCGAAAAGAGAAAGTCAATGAATCGAAAGGGAAGATTGGAGAAGATTGCTTAGTTGACTTCTAACACGCTAGGTGGATGGAGGCAAGGGAGTTGACCTAGGTCAACTAGGGTTTGCTTTTGGTGGTCCATATGGACCAATAAGAAAATTTCAAGGGGAAATTATAGGAAAAATCGATAATAAATTGGGAATGAACTACTTAATTTTAGGTCATAAAATAAAACATGTTCAGTACTTTATATAGTATTTAATTATTATTTTTATTTATTTTTATGAAGTTATTTATTTTGAGTTAGTATTTGCATGTATATTTATAGGTGTATTTACCTATATATAGCTTATTTTATTTTAATTTTGTATTTTAAATTTTATTGTTTTATATTCTTAATTTATTTAGTTATAACTTATTTAAATGTAGGAAACTATATTTTTATTTTTTTCTAATATAATATGTACACTTAAATAAATAGATGTATTTATTATATAGGTACATGTATAATATATTCATCAATGTATTCTATATACTTATTTATATTAGTTTATTTTTAATGGATTTATTGTATTCTAATTATATAAACAATATTTACTAAATTATAAAATATAAAATAATGCAAAATTTAAAAATACATAAATGAATATTTATTCAGGTATATAGTATAATAGGGGTCCAAAACCTAACTTTTGCATCTTAACTCCAAATTAAATGAAACTACCTTCATTAAATAGCTAATTAAAAGTTATATACAATCAAAGTGATTTTGCATTTTGAGTTCATATGGAGAAGATACGGGTCTGGGAAGTTTGGATTTTGGAATCCTATTTAAAGTGTAATATTTTATGTACTACTTTTGTGTACAAAGTTTATCGATTTGAGGTATAATTAATAGAGAATAAAATAGGTCTAATAATGAATTATTGAAGATTAAAACAAGGGTTTTATTGTGTATTTGTCCCTTATCTCGCTCTACTTTATTCCTTGTTGTCTCAGTCATTATGATGCCTAGGTCTCGGGGTTTATGGTCATAATATACCTTTGGTATTTTATTTCCTTTTCCTTTATTCTTTTATTTGGCTTTACATAGTGTATTTTATACAATATTTAAATAGTAAATAATAAATGTTAATTTAGGCAACATAATGATATTTACATGCATTTAGCTAGGGAATAAGGCCAAAATGAAAGAATAAAGGTGATGAAATGGAGATTCATTACTATTCGAATATGAATTATAAATAGGTTGATGTTACTTTCCTCTTGTCATTTATTTATAATTAATTAATTAATATCACAAATATTTACTTTATTTAATCAGGAGCATAATTTTGTGTTATATTCCTTTGTGAAATAATTGCATCATTATTTTTCATTTTAAAATAACTGCATAAATGTGTTAAAAAATGCATCCTCTTTGTATTTGTTTGCATTGTTCTCGATCCAAGACTTATATATTACCGAATTAAATAATTAGCATCTAAATTTGATTAGGTAATTGCTTGTGTCCATGTGTTCAACCTTGTCCTTGCACAGAAATTAGGCTGAGAATTCTTCACATAGATATCCTCTCAGTTCTATTGATTGTCGATTGCCCCATACTACAAGGAGATCATATTATTATTACCGATTGATGGTTTATCAGTGACACAATGCAGATTCCAGCTTTGTCTCCTGAAGTACCGATAGAGGTGGTACGACATGTTCCTAAAACAAGATGTGTAGAACCAACTTAAGGGTTAGTATAGGGAAATGGAATCATGCAACATCAATATCATCATATTCAATTTGCATTGCCTCAGAGATCACATTCTCAACTAGGTGTGCAACAAAAGACACCTCAATAATAGCATCACACAATTATGATCCATAATCCACCAAAGGAGGCACACTCATTCCATCCTCAAATATACCCAGTTTAATTATATCAAGAATGTCCTCGATGCAAGTCTCATCATACAGTATAACATGCCTGGGTAGAAGAAGGTGATACAAGAGGGAACAAAGAGGGCGGGTGATACATACGAGATAAAATTCTATATAGGACCCCAACTGTATGAGGATTGAGGTCAAATCGGACGAGGCAAAATTACAGCTCAAGAAGAGAGTCATCTTGAGTAGGACTATGGTTGTAGAAACTATGGTGATATGGATGAAACCGACTGGAGATAAGGATAACCCATGATCACAATGCATATGATGATAAACAAGAAAAGAAATCAAGAAATGAAAAGAAGAAAAGTAGAAAATAAGAAGAAAGACTCAAAGTCTGATAACTTGGAGAAGAGACAAGCACAATTGGATCCAAAGTCCACAATTAAACACGAAGCAAACTCCAATTCACCAACTCGACATAGTGAAGATCATAAGAGATCCATCATTTATCCTTTCAATTTAGAGTTAAGTGAATTTCAAATATCTATACGATATCACTTGTGTAGTCTTCTAGAGTGACCATCCTCAAGTCAGTGAATCACACCTACCTGAACATGAACACTTTGTCTATGGTCGGAGGCAAGTGCTTGCAACAAGTAACATCACCTAAGAGCCGATTTAACATCCTAGGGCATGAGTCCAGGGATGGGGGCTCTAGTTCTTAAGTATACATGCTCGCTCAGTCAAAAATACAACTTATGCACAATGAGGGAGTTGCTCTTCCCAAAGTAATGAATCCAGTTATGTTTGATATTAAGGTCAAATAAAATTAACAATACTGATTTTATTTTGGTTATCACTTTTCTTGGATATTTTTCAAGCACGATGCCTAATGAGGTTCCAATTCTTTTAGTATCCTAGATCAAAATTAGGGGAAGAGAACAAAAAAGCAATGCAAGCCTGAAAACAATGATGAATGTTGGGTCAGAAGTGCTCATCTTTCTTCCCAACTCTCCCTGTGCAGGATGCTAAGGAATAACTTAAACCTATGCTTTATGCATATGAAAAGCCGATGAAATCGCCCTAGTACATAAATTGCTATTAATCGTGAAGAACCATATGCTAACTACTCACAAGTGAAACCAAATGTCCGGTCTCGGTGACTCTTTGGTGTCCACCACAACAAATCATGATATCATTGTATAGAGCCTCCCTAAGCGCTCAGTTCCAATTCTAAGTAATCAATAATTAATTTGATCTAAGTCCAAGCGAAAGAATCTATAGGCACAAGTAGGTATTAGGGATGTGGACCAAGACTATCGAGTAAGTAAGTCCTAATCTAGGACTCAACCACACAGAATAAATAAAAATAAAAGGTGAAAAGCTCAAAACATGAGAAATAACAAAAAAGAAGGCGGTAAAATTATTAAAAATCCAATGACCCCCTAGTAGACAATCACCTAGGCAATGGACCTCAGATGTTGAAGTGTCCTAAGTGTTCAAATTATTACAAATTAAAAATGTCTCTCTCTCTCTTAAATTAAAAAATTAAATAAAAGTAAAAATATGGTTGCTCTCAAAAATTTTTCCAAGTCCTCTCCTACTGCTCTGTCCCGTCGGTTTGTGTTGAAAAGTCAACTCTACTTCATGTGGGTGCAATAAGAATTCTAGGAATTTTACCCTCGATCTATGGTCCCTCGCAACAAGGTAAAGAAAGAAATGATTAGACAGTTTGAGATAAAATCAATAAAATGGAGAAATAAATAAAATAGATAAAGAGATGGAAAAGCAATCTATGTGACGTTGCTCCCAACAACGACACCATTTGTTGACATGGCTTATGGAGGGTCAAATGTATTCTCACAAGGCGAGAACACTATCGTTGTGGTGACCGCTCACAAAAACCGGATCTGATAACAATTAACACAAATAATAATAAATCAATGCAATATGTGTATGGAATTAAAATTTATTATAACTCTATAAGAGGTATTTATAGGTGTAAGCAGAGTATCGAACTCAGGGAGCAAGCATGATAGATTGAGAAATAAATCCAAAATGTATTTATCTTATCTTTTTATTGTATTTTTATGGGTGTTTTCAATTATAATATTTTTTGTATTCTTTATTATTATAATTTTATTTTTTTAATTTGTAATTCTTTATTTTATTTTGATATTTATTTACTTTTATTTTAAATATATAAAATTTAATAAATGTATATGTATATATAATAAGAGATACTATATAAGTAATAATATATTTGTTATATAAATAATATATATGTATATTTATTAGGAAAATACAAATGAGAACAACCCATTTTATTTTTAAAGGTTTTTTTAAAAATATATTTAGGGTATTCATAATAATACTAAGTATATGTAATATATACTAATAAAAATATGAGCTATATATAAGGTTTTATATTTATAAATGCAACTATATCTGGTCAAAAAATGAAAAAAATAGTTTTGTGTTTTTTATTTTTTCCCTTTGTTTTAGCGAATTTTCTTGATTTTTTTGCTATTTTTGTGTTTTTAATTGATTATTGCCAAAACAAGGACTTTTAATATTATGCTTGATTATTTTAAAAGTAGATAAAGATCTCAAAATCTTCTGAAACTATTTTTAGTATATAATATAGACAAAATTCAAAAATAGAAACTAATGTTTTTGGGGTTTAAAAAAATTTACTGATTTTTATGAGGTTTTTAGGGTTTTTAAATTTTCGATATTTTTCTTTTGTAATTTTTAGTGATTTTGGTCTAGAGTGTAAAATATAATAATAAAGATGCACTATTTTTTTGGAATTTGTAAAGTGATTTTATATTTTTTTATAATTTTAGGGAATAAATATGCTCCTTTTGATTTTTAATAAATGAAAAGGCAATTAATATGCTAAAGAAAATGCATGGCATGAATGAGCATAAAATCAAGGCACCTTCCTCTATTTTTTGCATAATTTTCGGAGCACAGGAACCTATTTAAAAAATGAAAATTCAAATAAATTAATACTAGACCTAACAGGGGTATAATTGTAATAAAAATAAAAAAACAAGGATGTCCGAGCAAAATACCCAATAGTTTTGTACTATATTTTCAAATTTTTAAAATAAGTTGAAAAAATAAAACCCACAACGATATGCTTGTAAAATTCCCAACTCACGTAGGTGATGAATCCATGATTCATCTCCTTTATTCTTTCATTTTGGCTAAAATCCTTGGTAAAATACATGTAAATATCCACTAATTCCATTTAATTAACATTCTAACCACTAATATTAATATTATATAATTAACACTTAAAATTATCCAAAATAAAAGAATAAAGAGAAAAAGGAAAATAAAAATTAAAAGAAGGCTGGATATAAAATATACAGACTGATCCTAACCCCGAGACCAGGTCAATATTGACCAGGTCGACAAGAGAAATAAGTAGGGGGAGATAAGGATCTTAACCTATAAAAAATATAAAGAAAACCTAGACCAAAAATATAAATTACCCATTCTCCATAATGTAAATATTTCACCTATTTTATTTACCATCAAAACCACTCCAAACTTAAAAAAAAAAAACTTTCTTCATCAAAGTTGTAGATAATAATTTAAATGAAAATACAAAATTGAGTTTGGACAAAAATAAAACTCATTGTACAGTTTATACACAAAATAAAAAGCCAAAATCTCAACTTCACAGACCCATATCTTGCAAATAAAAACTCCAAATCACCCAAACTCACCTTTAATTGTATATAGCATTTCCTAAACTATTTTATAAAATTGGGTGCATAATTTTTGGGGTCCATATAAAGAAGTTAGGTTTTTGGCTCTTCTTGTACATAATACCTATTTTATCCAATATTCAATATTTTTATAAATTAATATTTTGTAAATAATGTTCATAATATATGTTTATAATGAACAAAAGAAATAGTATTAAAATCTTGTAAAATAAAAAAATTACAAAATAATTAATAATAAAAAAATATAAATATATAGGTCTATATCATACATAGATAACTTACCTATGCTACTTATATAAACCTAAATAAATAAATAAAAAATTTTTATTTATAATGTATTATTAACAACATAAATCCAAAATAAATAAATAAAAAAAAGAATAAAATAAAATAAAAATAAAAAAATGTATATACATAGGTAAAGTACCTATAAGTATACATATACATATCTATTTAAAAGTATAAAATAAACTTATAAAAAGTATATAAAAATGTATTTATATTCACAAAATTGAATTTATAAATTTATAAAAAAATTAATAAATAAATAATAACTAAATAATAAATAAGAATTATTATTACTTATTAATTAATAACTTAACTAATTTATATATATATATATTTTATATAATTTATATTTATTATAATTTTTTGGGCGGGTTTGACCAGTCAGATGATGAACAGTGCCCGCCCAGCACTGTTCATCGTCCTCTTCCCTTAAAGCCTCGCGAGCTCCGAGCCTTCCGCCTCCTTCCTTCTTCGCGCCCAGGCGTCTCCTCCGTAGCTGTCAACCACTCCAACTACCTCCAACCGCCTGTCCGTTCGGTCAACGAACCCCATCCGGCCTCATTCCCGTCCAGGTGCATCCTCCCCTTCTCCTATAAATAGACCTCCTCCCTCCAACCTTGAAGCCATCCGCCATTTTCCACTTTTCTTCCACCGAGCTTCGCGAGAGAGAGAGAGCTAGAGCTCCGAGGGTGACAGCCTCCAGCTCCAGCTCTGTCGAGCGAGAGGGAGGAGAGTTGGCGAGATCGCCGCGCCGTGGCGAAGCCCTGCTCCGCCGTCGCGTGCGCCCAGCCTCCGACTGCGCCAGTCGTCGAGGCGATCACTACGGAGCTCCGCTAAGCTCCATTTCCCAGGCGTTCCTACCGTAGCTACACCATCTCTTCCGATCAGCACCTCCAGGTTAGCTTCTACTCCGATCTCCCTTCTCTATCCTCCGATTCTCTTCTCAACCCTTCCCTTCTCTCCTCAATCCCTCTATTCCGGGGTTTTTCATTGAAAATTGATTCATTTCTACCCGATTTCACCCGATTTTCCATCGTCATCATCGATCGCCATCCGCTTCTCCACCCCCGTCCATCTCTGTCCATCTCCGGCCATGTCCGATGGCCGGAGCTTCGAGGCTCTCCTTCATCTTCATTCCGCCTCGTTCATTCAATCCATGTCGTGCTTTGATCCATAGGATCGAGGTCTAGAAACCTCGGTCCAGTCGTGAGTCGATTTGGCAGGTCGCAGCATCATCTCCTTTGTCTCCGACGAACATCAGTGGAATCCGAGCATTCACGTCGTCTCTGGGATCTCAGTCAACATCTGAACGAAGCTCGGAATTTGTTTTTGGCTTCCTGTAGCGATTCGATCGCTCTACCATCACAGGTCCAGGTTCCATCGAAGTTACAGAAGACGCTAAGGGACATCGCGCTCCAGATCATCGATCAGCTCATCGGATCTCGATTTCTACTACTATCCGGTGCGGAAGCTCGAGACGAAGCTACTCGAGTCATCAGCAGCAACGATTGATCAGCTGAGCTCTGCAATTCGACGATCGAATCTCGCCGGAGTCAGCCTTCATTCCAGTTCGTCAAGGCTCTTCCAGAGACGTCCGATCTCCGAGTCCTTCCCCAGATTAGATCCAATCCATTGATCCACGCCCAAATCGTAATCGTCGGATCGTCACCATCGAACGGACACGCACGTGCCAGCTGTCAAGCGCACAGCCTAACAGAAGCGCGCGTGCGAATCACGTGAGTACTGTGAATTTTGCAAAACGTTCTCAACAGGTTTTTGAATTTACAAACAGGTCCTCGAAGGCGAAAAGCGCGTGCAGAGCACGTGGTTACTGGGAATTTTACAGGCACGCCCTTACAGATTTTCGGAATTGCGATTCAGTCCTTACAGGTGAGCAGCGCTGATGGGCACGTGATGACCTGATACATTTGCGCAACAGCCCAGAGTTCCCTTATATTTTCATACGCGCCCCTGCTTTCTAAAGTTTTTACATCTATACCCCTATTACTGTATATAGTATACTATACATACCCTACACATATAAAATTCCATAAAAAAATATCAAGACACTTTTGAAAATTCTACAAAAATTACATTTAGTATATTGTACTGTATTTTACATATTAGACCCAAAACAAAATAAAAATTAAATAATAAAATTCATAAAAAAATACAAAATACATAAAACTTCAAAAATTCATAACTCACTCAATAAAAATCCCCTAAAAACGTATAGCATATCGTTTTAAAGGTAATTTCATCTAGATTTTACAGAAAATAAGATAAAAATAATTTCGCATTATTTTCAGCATTAAAAATTACAAAAACCACACTGTTTACAATAAAAATTCCCTTTTCTCCCTTAAAAACAAACTAAAAATTATAAAAATCTTAATACCCTTTTAAAATCCATAAAAACAGTAAAACACATTGAAAAATATAAAAAGTACAAAATAAAAACCAAATAAAAAAATTAAACATTTTCTAATAACAAAAAAATTCATAAAATAATTAAAAAAATACAAAAAAATAATATAAAATTCGTAAAAATCAAATAAAAATTCAGAAAAATTCCTAAAAATAAAATAAAAATTAGGAAACCCTTTACCTTAGGTTTTCTACCGTTTTTCCTAGTTTAAAACAGTTTGCCTCCCTGAGTTCGACACTCCCGTACGAATCACTATACACATTTGTTTAGGAGTATAAATAAAAATAAAGGAGATTAACTCACCTTAATCTCTTCTGACAAAACCCACCTGGTCGACAACGACCGCGATTTTCTCTATCTCCTCTTTTGCAGGAATAAAGAAGCAGGCCAGGGTTCGGTGTGTTTTTCAGATGGCGCCGTTGCCGGGGAGGCAGCGCTAGGAGGATCGCGAAGACCTTAGGATAGATTCATTTTCGCGATTTTATTTCTCTGACTTCACGGTTTCTTGTTTTTGATTTGTGCAGCACAGCTCGAGCCGCACAGCTCAAAGCCACGAAACCAAGTAGTTTAGAATTTCTTGTAATTTTCTTGTAAAAAAAGCATATAAAAATAGTGTCGTAGAAAGGGGCCTCGTAAAGGCATCCCGACTTGTACGTTTCTCGGGGTCTGTTTCACCAGGGCTGTACTCCTGGGGGAGCAGGGCACCCACCGCGGCTTTTCTCGATCGCGATTTTTCTCGACGGTTTTCCGCGGCTTTTCCGAGATAGGTGCTTGTTAGGTGTTTTACGATTTTTCCCTTCTCTGCGCATCGTAGGTTAGCTTAGTTAGATGTTTGCATAGGATTCGACACCTAGGTGCTTGTATCTAGGGCCAATCCCAAAAACACAAAAATACGTTAGACGATTTTTCTCTGAAAATATCCAAAAAAAGTGAAAACCGAAAATTAAAACAGGGACTGCTAACACTATCTGACTCTAAAATAAACGTAAGGACTCACTTGCTTTGGGAGAGCAATCCCCGAAAAACCGAATCATCGATCGAATCTCCAGATCAGCGAGAGAGAGACGACACATAAGGTAGAGCCAGAGTCCGGGCTTTTATCGAAATACTACTTAGTTCACGTCTTCAATCACCTTATCTTCAGTGGGTAAGCTCGGGTAGCCGGAAACGGTCCGAGTTTACTTAGTAGAGTGGGAGGTTTAAAGGACACTGCGTAAGGCTCGGTCCTTAAGGAATACGGGTAGCCGGAAACGGTCCGTACTTACTTCCATACTGGCTGAGACTAGGTGATTCCTGGCGAGAACTCGGGACAGTACGACGTTGAAGTCTTGGGCACCTATCTAATCTCGTTTATCTGAGAGAACGTTGTTTGCCAATCAATCATAAAATCGAAAAGATAAACGACCGAACTCTTACGGTCATCACCAGGGTTGCGTTGGTGAACTCGGGGTTTGTTTTGTGTTTGCTTGCAGTGTGAGTCTAATCTTTCCAGATCCGATCAATAATCTTTCACGATGATGGGAAGGCGATCGCTTCGTTCGACTCTGAACGATCCACTCTTTCGCGAGCCAACCCGTTCATCTAGATCGGTTCGGGATAACTCTCGTCCCAAACCGAAACCCATTCGATCTGCTTCTTCCAGGAGTGACCCTAACCCTGGAAGATCGTCGTCGATTTCTTCTCCTCATCATTCTCTACCATCATCATCTCCAGATAATCAGCATCAGCTACACATTGATTTAGCAAAGCCTGATTTGGATTCTTTCTCCTTTCCAGACGACATGGCTGGTAAAGGACCGCAGACCACTTCTGTTGTGATCGATCAGGCTGCGATCAACAGCGGTTTACTTGCTTCCCTTGAGGCAATACAGAATCAGATTAGGGAGCAAGGAAGAATGATGAATGATGTCCGAGCTGAGCTGAATCAGATTCGAGCACAACGAGATCAGCCTGTAGCTGAGCAGCCAGAACCTGATGATCGGGAGCAGCCAGATGAACCAGAAAGACCTCCAGAGAATCCGAACCGAACGATGCAACAACTCTACAACCCTGGAGCTACTACGACTCATCGATGGATCCGTCTTCCTGTCATCCGTGGGAACTTCGAGTTCCGACCTCAGACGATCCAGCTGTTGCCCAAGTTTCATGGGCTATCTACTGAGGAGCCGCACTTGCACCTTCAGGAGTTCGAGCTTATCTGCAGCACGGTGCATGATGCAGAAGTGAACGAGGACACGATCAAACTGATCGCGTTTCCTTTCTCCCTTTTTGACCGAGCAGCCTACTGGCTGAAACACTTAGGGAGATACGTTTCGACCTGGGCTGAACTGAGAACCGCATATCTAAACAAGTATTATCCTCTAGGTCGAACGAATGCTGCTAGAGCGATGATTAGTAATTTCTCCATGATCGGGAACGAGCAGTTCCACGAGGCATGGGACAGATTTAGAGATCTTATTGATCGGTGTCCCCACCACGATCTTTCGAAGCCGACTCTTGTACAGAGCTTCTTCGGTGGGCTAACACCTGAGTTACAGGGACTGGTGAATGCCGCCTGTGGTGGATCGTACTTTTCGATGCATGAAGATCGAGTCTGGGCCATTTACGAGAAAATGGCCGAAAATTATACTACAATGTCTCAGACTCGGGTCTACAATCAGACGAAGCCACCAACTTATCACCAGCATTCCCGAGTGGCACAAATAGAAGGGAATCCATCTTCTTCTGTTTCTGTTTCTCTTGAATCCTCAGCAGCTGATATGGGGATTATTAGCCAGAAGTTGGATCGAATGGAAATCATTGAGAAAAAGTGCCAGAATTTAGATAAGATCAATAAGATTGATGATCTCGAAAAATGCATGAGTGACCTGAAGACACAGATTATGTGCCTTCAAGAGTTATATACAGATTCTAATCGGTCTTCGAGGTCACAGGCTGACTCTGGTAGCCGAGATCGAGGCATCCTTCCTAGGCCTCCAGTTCAGCAAATTTACCATGTGCATTCTGAGCCTGCTCATCATCACTCGGCATACCCGCAGCTTCCGCAGGCACCATCATCTGACACCCAGATGGTGGTATATCAGAGTGATCAGCCGTTGGCATCTATGCCCCCAGCATATCCTGAGATGTCTGAGCCATTGACTGAGATCAATGGGATCTGGTATGATCGGCCGCAGCAACCAGGGATCCGTCGCGATCACCCTGGTTTCCGATGGTCTACAGGAGGTACCTCTTCCCAGCAACAACCGCAGACTTCCATGGGGCAGCACAGAGATCATCAGCAGCAGCATTATGGTCCTCGTCAGTATCAGAATCCTCAGTGGAGGCAGAGCACTTACCAGCCTCAGCAGCAGCATCAATACCCTCCACAGCAGCAGCCAGCTCCGCAGCAGCCTCAGTATCACCGAGGCGACTCATCCGGGTCTCATGGACCTTTCCATGACAACCCAGCATTAGAATATCTCGCTAACCTTATCACTGATCAGCATGCTTCTTTCAGGCGAGAGATGGATGAGTTCAAAACCCATGTCACCGACCTCGTCAAAGGAAAGTCCGTCTTGCCTGCCCAGATAGAACCCAACCCCAACAACCTGAAGCGAAAGTCTGAGCAGGTAGATTTGACCGAGCCCACCCTCCAATCACAGGTATTCTCCGATGACTATCTTTACTGTGATGACGCTGACTTCATCTCTCTTAGGAGCGGTAGGATGCCAGTAGGCGGAGACTCTACTAGGCTCGAAGATGATACTCCAGATTATACAAGCGAGCCTGTAGACGACATTGATGGCGGTGCTGAAGCCGCAACCTTTGACGCTGAAGATGGTGGTGCTGAAGCCACCAAGTCTGGAGAGCAGCCAGAGCCGAACGCCGATATAGCTGCATTACCATTTTTCATTTCTGATGATGATAGAAAATCACAAAAAAATGTAAAAAAGAGGAGAACTCAAAAAAGGAATAAAAAGATTGTTGATCCAGATCTTGATCTTTCTGTTTGCTCAGAGAAAGCAAGTCCCCGTTCTCCAAAAATCTTTGTTTTTACTTCTTCTGATCCTCCGATTGTACAGACTAACCCGGAGGATGTACAGATACCTTTTCCGAAAGCACTCTGCTTAGGAAAGGGCGCTAAAAAAGAAAACCTAAAAAAGATTCAAATGAATGATCTGACGAAAGAGATGCTCGAAAGGTTCACAATCCAACTCACTCTTTCGGAAGCCTTGGCTCACATTCCTCTTCTGCAGAAAGGCTTAAAAGAACGAACCACCGTCCGCAGAAAGAAGAAGCGCAATCATTGTTCTGAAATCCATGTGTTGACCAAGGAAACTTGTCACGCCATCCAGAATCGTCTCCCAGCCAAAAGATCAGACACGGGAGCGCCGTATGTTAGATGCGAGATCCTCGATCAGACTTTCGATCGGACTCTATTAGATAGCGGATCCTCGATTAATCTCCTTCCATCTTCCTTAATCGACAAGTTCGAGTTCGGGCCTCTTCGACCAAGCCGAACGGTCTTGCAGTTTGCTGATAGATCAATCAAGAGGCCTAAGGGTTTAATCGAGGACGTTATCGTCACCATTCAGGGTTTGCAATTCCCCGTGGACTTTGTCGTATTAGACATGGCGGTCCCTGAATGTGTGGCTGATACCCCAATCATATTAGGACGACCTTTTCTGGCAACAGCAAAGGCCGTTTCCGACTATGGTACTGGGAAGGTGTACTTTCGCGTCCAGGGCGAAAGTATACATATAGAGACGATCCAAGATCAGAAATCTAGAGCACCTGAATCAGAGAGAGCATCTGATGACGAGCCCGATAGTCATCAAGACTGTGACTTCGTGCAGACAGACGATGAAGCCGTTTGGGCCGAACCGAGCATCCATTCTTTCATTACGCCTTCAAATGAGTCTGAGTTGCAGATACTAGATGAAGACGAATTCGATAGCACAGTCTCAGAGCAGACACAATCACAGGCTGAGGCCGACGATTCTGATGATGATCATTCAGATTTTCAATCTTGTTATTCTGATTCTGATCCCTCCGATATAGACGTGGATTTTGATTGGCAAAGTTTTGATGAATATGTTCCGCGTTTAATCTCAAATGAGCCTACAACCAACTTGGAGACTGAGCCTGCGCAACAAAGTCAGCAATCAGAAAAGCCATCTCCAGATCTTTCTGAGTCAGAGCAGGTAGAGCTTACGCACACTGATCTAGTAGCCTACACCCAGGCTCTAATCAAACCCGCCCTCCCTGCCCCTTCTCCCCCTGAGCTTAAACCTCTACCTCAAAGCATGAAGTACCGATTCCTTGCGGGTGAATCGAAAATGTTTCCGGTCATCATCTCTTCTAATCTGACCGAAGATCAAGAATCCCGTCTGATGGCGATTCTTGAAAAGAACCGCAAGGCGATCGGATGGTCAGTAGCCGATCTCCATGGGATTAGTCCGGCTCTCTGCTCCCACCACATCTTTCTCGAAGATGACGCCAAGCCATCTCGTGAGTTTCAGCGCAGGCTGAACCCGAATCTTCGAGAAGTGGTTATGAAGGAAATATCCAAGTGGTGGAGCGCCGACTTTATCTATCCCATCTCCGACTCGAAATGGGTTAGTCCTTTGCATGTGGTACCCAAGAAGACGGGTATCACCACAGTGATCAACGAGGACGGAGAGGAGATTGCGACCCGAGTACCGACTTCTTGGCGCGTCTGCGTGGACTACAGACGCTTGAATCAGGCGACCAAGAAGGATCACTTCCCGCTACCGTTCATCGATCAGATCATCGAACGGTTAGCCGGGAAGAGCCATTATTGCTTTCTCGACGGGTACTCGGGGTATAACCAAGTGGCTATTGCTCCAGAAGACCAAGAAAAGACGACATTCACCTGTCCGTTCGGAACGTATGCTTTCAAACGGATGCCCTTTGGATTATGTAATGCTCCGGCTACATTCCAGAGGTGCATGCTTTCGATCTTCGCGGACATGGTGGGAGATATCTTGGAGGTCTTCATGGACGATTTTTCGGTCTACGGTGATGATTTTGATTCCTGCCTTTCTAGCCTAGACCGCGTGCTTCAGAGGTGCACGAAGGTTAACCTCGTGCTTTCTTGGGAGAAGAGTCATTTCATGATGACTCAGGGGACGGTCCTTGGTCACATCATCTCCAACCGGGGCATGGAGGTGGATCCGGCCAAGGTGGATATCATAAAGAAACTCAATCCACCGTCAAATCTGAAACAGCTTCGGTCATTCCTCGGGCATGTCGGTTTCTACCGACGTTTCATTCGAGACTTCAGCAAAATTGCCCGACCGTTGTCTGATCTTCTAGCGAAAGACACCGAGTTTATAGTTGATGATAAGTGTCTTTCGGCTTTTGATACTCTCAAGAACATGGTTGTAGAGGCTCCTGTCCTTCAGCCACCCGATTGGTCTCTCCCATTCGAGATCATGACGGACGCCTCAGATTTTGCCGTTGGGGCTGTGTTGGGACAGAGGAGGGATGGCCTTCCATACGCCATACACTACGCTAGCAAGACTTTGGATTCCGCGCAGCGGAATTACACGGTTACAGAGAAAGAAATGCTAGCTGTAGTATTTGCCTTAGATAAATTCAGGTCCCATATCTTAGGATCCAAAGTCACAATCTTCACTGATCACACCGCCATCAAGTACTTAATGGATAAGAAGGATTCGAAGCCGCGTCTGACCAGATGGATCCTTCTACTCCAGGAGTTCGACATTGTTATCAAGGATAAGCCTGGAGTCAAGAATGTGGTGGCGGATCACCTCTCCCGACTAGAACTACCTGAGACTTCTGACTTTGATACACCAATCACCGAGACCTTCCCCGACGAGGCGATTCTTGCTGTCGCCTCGCTGCCATGGTATGCCGACATTGTGAACTTTCTTGTTGCTAAGAAAGTTCCGCAAGGTTGGTCCAGACAGAGACTTGAGACTTTCCTCGCGAAAGCCAAGTCTTACCATTGGGAGGATCCGGTCCTTTATCATGAAGGAGCGGATTCCGTCTGGCGTAGGTGTATTCCTCAGGAGGAATACCAGAGTGTCCTCATGTATTGTCATCGATTAGAAGCTGGAGGACACCATTCAGGGAAGAGGACAGCACAAAAGGTGCTCCAATCCGGCCTTTGGTGGCCTACACTCGTTGCGGATGCTCATGCATTCGTGAAGAGATGTACTGACTGCCAGAAGATGGGCACTTGTGGACATAAAGACATGATGCCGATGCAGCCGATCCACTTCTGTGAAGTGTTCGATGCATGGGGTATCGACTTTATGGGCCCATTTCCGAAAAGTCAGGGGTTCGAGTATATCCTTTTAGCTGTGGATTATGTGAGTCGTTGGGTGGAGGCAATTCCTGCCCGAGCCGCGGATGCGAACACGGTTTGCAAGTTCCTGAGAAAGCATATCATTATGCGGTTCGGAGTCCCTCGAGTTCTGATCTCAGACGGGGGTAGCCACTTCATCAACGACAAGGTAAGAGCACTTGCTAACGAGTTCGGTATAGACCATCGGGTTGCTACTCCGTATCATCCTCAGACGAATGGTCTAGCCGAGGTTTCGAATAGGGAGATCAAGACGATCTTACAAAAGGTTGTTCGCCCAGACCGAAAGGATTGGTCGCAACTTTTGGACTCGGTTCTTTGGGCATATCGAACATCCTTCAAGACTCCATTAGGCACATCTCCCTTTCGGCTCGTTTATGGCAAGCCATGCCACTTACCTGTTGAGATCAAACACAAATCCTGGTGGGCAGTGAAAGAAGTGATCTTTGGACTAGATGATTCGGGAGATCAGAGGCAGACTGAATTGGCAGCCCTGGAAGAGCTGAGAGATCAAGCCTTCACGAGTAGCCTGCATTACAAAGAACGGATGAAAGAGTGGCATGATGCTCACATCAGCCACAAGCAGTTTGAGCCTGATCAGAAAGTCTGGCTATTCGATGCGAGACTGAAACTATTTCCAGGGAAACTTCAGAGTAAATGGAAAGGCCCGTACATTGTCAGAAAGGTGTACGACAACGGAAGCATCGATATATCTGAATTGTCATCTGAGTCCACCTTTCGAGTCAACGGTCAGAGATTGAAACCATTTCTCGATCATGATCCGCAGACCGTTGAAGTCGCTCCAATCCATTTTGTATGAGATGATCTTTTCACTCTTACACTTTGCATCTCATACCTGATTAACCAGATCTTGTAAATACTTTCGATTTCATTCTTTCTTCTTTTGTTTGTCTTACACCCTTAGGTTCATCTAGATTTTGCTATACTTAGGATGTGCTTTATCCTAAGTATAGGGGGGTGTAGACGCCGTGTTATTCGTCGTCCTGTTTGATCACCCCCGTTGTTGCTTATACTTAGGGTGTGCTTTACCCTAAGTATAGGGGGGTGATCTCGCTCATTTCCCTTTTTGATCGTCGTCGGTTTTTGTATCGTCTACTCCCTCGCTTGTCCCTCACCTTTTGATATTCGTCTCTATACTTAGGGATATTTTACCCTAAGTATAGGGGGGACAAGCCGAGCCGTTGAGTATGTATATTCTCTTGACCTCGATCATCTTCGGTTTTGAGTCTTCTATCCTTGGAATCACTTGATCCTAAGTATAGAGGAGATGACCGGCTTCTATTCATTCATTCGTTATTCTTTGTGTCATTGTAGTATAGATTCTTTTCACCGATCTATACTTAGCCCGAGTTATGTCTTCCTTTGCCACTTCTTTGGTCACTATGAGGACATAGTTCACGCTAAGTATAGGGGGGTGCGTATATATATACTATATATACTTTAGAAGCCATAACTCGTACTTTCTCGTATTTTTAATAATAAGGCTTCTTAAAAGTATGGGTCTATATTTTGGGTTTTTAAAAGCCACAAGAAAACCGTAAAAATGTTTTATAAAAAATGGCTTAAAATTGTAGATAAAAAAAAAAAGTTGTAAAATTCTTGGATAAAATCCTTAAAAATTTCAAAAAATAAAATCCTCATAAAAATTCTTGTACAAAAGCCGTATAACTTGTATATAAAACTTGTATAAAATCCCTTGTAAAATACACAAAAATCTGTGTAAAATTTGTGTAAATTGAATTAATCCACTAACTTTTACAAAAAGACCCCTAAAAATTGAAAAGTTTAAAATCCAATAAAAATTTGTAAAATTCTTTAAAATCCATTTAATGCATTCAAGCCGAAAAATCTACCTCATAAAAAAAAAATTGTTGCATTCATTAGCATTTTTCAGAACAAGTTCGATTCTTGAACCGCATGGATCTAAGTCCGAGAGATGGAGCTTGGTTTAGGCCTTAATCCACTTAATTCAAGAGGGACTTTATTAGGATCGGGAATTGAGACTCTTCAGGTCTTATAGACTTAATTCTTTGGGTTCCATGAGACCGTGTTCGGAATTCAACTTGAAAATGCCTAAGTAGGACACCTGGTGTCATCCGTTGAACTCTTCTCCATTTGAACCAATTTTGAGCTCATGCACTCTGCACTTAGCTCGACCTGCCTGGGGTTGCGAAGGGCAATCCATTTCGGTGGTGCGTTTCCATCCTTATCTGGTGGTGGTGATGTCTAAAGACGGGAGAGATTGGGGTTGAAATAAAGCTTCGGATGAGGGAAGGATCTGCTGGCACAATTTTTTCTAAGACCCCAAAAAATGGGCGGAATGAAAAGATGCTATATCCGTCGGGGCACAAAAGACCGATGCAGTGCAACAATCATTACTACCAAAGAAGCCAAATACACCAAATTCCAAAATGACCACAATGGTCCAAGCTTCAGAAAAGCCTGCATGTCTTCGTGGAGACTTGGCTAAACTGGCCAGGCTTCACCGGAGATGTGATTACACTGATCACACTCCAGTTCTCTTCTCCTTCTTCTACTTCCTTTCTTATTCGATTGTGGACACAGCACGACCTGACCTCAGAAGGAAATACCTCCCTCCTCGAGGACTGAGCTGCTGGATAAGGGCCCAATGGAAGTGTGTAGCTGTATGGGCGGTTTCTTCGCTTTTCTAAGCGGGAAGAGCTAAAACTTTTCACACACAGTACTAATTGCTTTCAAAGCCGAAAAGTTTGCGTGATGAATAGGTGGATCTGAGCTGGCTATTGAGGTGAACCTGGATAAGGATTTGTGGAACTTGAGGGCTGTCGAGGCTTAAATCCTAAGTCTAATAGAGTCCCGACACACTATTAATCCAAAGGTTTAAATCCAGGCTCCAGATTTTGGACGAAGAGAAATTCGGTTTAAAGAAACGATCATGTTCTAAGTTCTTTTTATTTTCCTTTTTCTTTTTCTTTTTGCTTGCACTTATTTATAGAATAAGTGTTTGCTAAGGGACTAGCAAAGGTAAAGTATAGGGGAATGATGAATCCATGATTCATCTCCTTTATTCTTTCATTTTGGCTAAAATCCTTGGTAAAATACATGTAAATATCCACTAATTCCATTTAATTAACATTCTAACCACTAATATTAATATTATATAATTAACACTTAAAATTATCCAAAATAAAAGAATAAAGAGAAAAAGGAAAATAAAAATTAAAAGAAGGCTGGATATAAAATATACAGACTGATCCTAACCCCGAGACCAGGTCAATATTGACCAGGTCGACAAGAGAAATAAGTAGGGGGAGATAAGGATCTTAACCTATAAAAAATATAAAGAAAACCTAGACCAAAAATATAAATTACCCATTCTCCATAATGTAAATATTTCACCTATTTTATTTACCATCAAAACCACTCCAAACTTAAAAAAAAAAAAACTTTCTTCATCAAAGTTGTAGATAATAATTTAAATGAAAATACAAAATTGAGTTTGGACAAAAATAAAACTCATTGTACAGTTTATACACAAAATAAAAAGCCAAAATCTCAACTTCACAGACCCATATCTTGCAAATAAAAACTCCAAATCACCCAAACTCACCTTTAATTGTATATAGCATTTCCTAAACTATTTTATAAAATTGGGTGCATAATTTTTGGGGTCCATATAAAGAAGTTAGGTTTTTGGCTCTTCTTGTACATAATACCTATTTTATCCAATATTCAATATTTTTATAAATTAATATTTTGTAAATAATGTTCATAATATATGTTTATAATGAACAAAAGAAATAGTATTAAAATCTTGTAAAATAAAAAAATTACAAAATAATTAATAATAAAAAAATATAAATATATAGGTCTATATCATACATAGATAACTTACCTATGCTACTTATATAAACCTAAATAAATAAATAAAAAATTTTTATTTATAATGTATTATTAACAACATAAATCCAAAATAAATAAATAAAAAAAAGAATAAAATAAAATAAAAATAAAAAAATGTATATACATAGGTAAAGTACCTATAAGTATACATATACATATCTATTTAAAAGTATAAAATAAACTTATAAAAAGTATATAAAAATGTATTTATATTCACAAAATTGAATTTATAAATTTATAAAAAAATTAATAAATAAATAATAACTAAATAATAAATAAGAATTATTATTACTTATTAATTAATAACTTAACTAATTTATATATATATATATTTTATATAATTTATATTTATTATAATTTTTTGGGCGGGTTTGACCAGTCAGATGATGAACAGTGCCCGCCCAGCACTGTTCATCGTCCTCTTCCCTTAAAGCCTCGCGAGCTCCGAGCCTTCCGCCTCCTTCCTTCTTCGCGCCCAGGCGTCTCCTCCGTAGCTGTCAACCACTCCAACTACCTCCAACCGCCTGTCCGTTCGGTCAACGAACCCCATCCGGCCTCATTCCCGTCCAGGTGCATCCTCCCCTTCTCCTATAAATAGACCTCCTCCCTCCAACCTTGAAGCCATCCGCCATTTTCCACTTTTCTTCCACCGAGCTTCGCGAGAGAGAGAGAGCTAGAGCTCCGAGGGTGACAGCCTCCAGCTCCAGCTCTGTCGAGCGAGAGGGAGGAGAGTTGGCGAGATCGCCGCGCCGTGGCGAAGCCCTGCTCCGCCGTCGCGTGCGCCCAGCCTCCGACTGCGCCAGTCGTCGAGGCGATCACTACGGAGCTCCGCTAAGCTCCATTTCCCAGGCGTTCCTACCGTAGCTACACCATCTCTTCCGATCAGCACCTCCAGGTTAGCTTCTACTCCGATCTCCCTTCTCTATCCTCCGATTCTCTTCTCAACCCTTCCCTTCTCTCCTCAATCCCTCTATTCCGGGGTTTTTCATTGAAAATTGATTCATTTCTACCCGATTTCACCCGATTTTCCATCGTCATCATCGATCGCCATCCGCTTCTCCACCCCCGTCCATCTCTGTCCATCTCCGGCCATGTCCGATGGCCGGAGCTTCGAGGCTCTCCTTCATCTTCATTCCGCCTCGTTCATTCAATCCATGTCGTGCTTTGATCCATAGGATCGAGGTCTAGAAACCTCGGTCCAGTCGTGAGTCGATTTGGCAGGTCGCAGCATCATCTCCTTTGTCTCCGACGAACATCAGTGGAATCCGAGCATTCACGTCGTCTCTGGGATCTCAGTCAACATCTGAACGAAGCTCGGAATTTGTTTTTGGCTTCCTGTAGCGATTCGATCGCTCTACCATCACAGGTCCAGGTTCCATCGAAGTTACAGAAGACGCTAAGGGACATCGCGCTCCAGATCATCGATCAGCTCATCGGATCTCGATTTCTACTACTATCCGGTGCGGAAGCTCGAGACGAAGCTACTCGAGTCATCAGCAGCAACGATTGATCAGCTGAGCTCTGCAATTCGACGATCGAATCTCGCCGGAGTCAGCCTTCATTCCAGTTCGTCAAGGCTCTTCCAGAGACGTCCGATCTCCGAGTCCTTCCCCAGATTAGATCCAATCCATTGATCCACGCCCAAATCGTAATCGTCGGATCGTCACCATCGAACGGACACGCACGTGCCAGCTGTCAAGCGCACAGCCTAACAGAAGCGCGCGTGCGAATCACGTGAGTACTGTGAATTTTGCAAAACGTTCTCAACAGGTTTTTGAATTTACAAACAGGTCCTCGAAGGCGAAAAGCGCGTGCAGAGCACGTGGTTACTGGGAATTTTACAGGCACGCCCTTACAGATTTTCGGAATTGCGATTCAGTCCTTACAGGTGAGCAGCGCTGATGGGCACGTGATGACCTGATACATTTGCGCAACAGCCCAGAGTTCCCTTATATTTTCATACGCGCCCCTGCTTTCTAAAGTTTTTACATCTATACCCCTATTACTGTATATAGTATACTATACATACCCTACACATATAAAATTCCATAAAAAAATATCAAGACACTTTTGAAAATTCTACAAAAATTACATTTAGTATATTGTACTGTATTTTACATATTAGACCCAAAACAAAATAAAAATTAAATAATAAAATTCATAAAAAAATACAAAATACATAAAACTTCAAAAATTCATAACTCACTCAATAAAAATCCCCTAAAAACGTATAGCATATCGTTTTAAAGGTAATTTCATCTAGATTTTACAGAAAATAAGATAAAAATAATTTCGCATTATTTTCAGCATTAAAAATTACAAAAACCACACTGTTTACAATAAAAATTCCCTTTTCTCCCTTAAAAACAAACTAAAAATTATAAAAATCTTAATACCCTTTTAAAATCCATAAAAACAGTAAAACACATTGAAAAATATAAAAAGTACAAAATAAAAACCAAATAAAAAAATTAAACATTTTCTAATAACAAAAAAATTCATAAAATAATTAAAAAAATACAAAAAAATAATATAAAATTCGTAAAAATCAAATAAAAATTCAGAAAAATTCCTAAAAATAAAATAAAAATTAGGAAACCCTTTACCTTAGGTTTTCTACCGTTTTTCCTAGTTTAAAACAGTTTGCCTCCCTGAGTTCGACACTCCCGTACGAATCACTATACACATTTGTTTAGGAGTATAAATAAAAATAAAGGAGATTAACTCACCTTAATCTCTTCTGACAAAACCCACCTGGTCGACAACGACCGCGATTTTCTCTATCTCCTCTTTTGCAGGAATAAAGAAGCAGGCCAGGGTTCGGTGTGTTTTTCAGTAGGGTGCCGTAGGAGTTGAGCATGCATGGATCCAAATGCAATATACAAAAAAATCAGGGTCTACTTACAATTTTTACAATGTTTTAAGCTACAAATATTATTTACAAACTAAAAATGAAATAACATGGATGGGTATCGATGTAATTACCCTAAAAAGTATGCATTGATCAACGACCGAGGACAATTCACGTGGACACATGGCTGTTGCAGCATGCTCGATGTTACTTCACTAATGAACGCATGATATTAGATCTATGCCTAGACCTGACAATGGATTGAGCCCTTTGATCTGGTATTTGTCCTTCAAACTGTAGGATTCTCCTAATCCGATGGTAGAGGAGGTGGCTAGAAGAACAAGAAAGATACTCCGCCTGGACGAGCCCCCACCTAACATAAAATAAAGCTGGAGCACTTGTTGAGTTCTTGAATGATGACCAGGACCCATCGATGGGGTCCTCGAACCTTGAGGATGGTACTGCCACCTGGTAGTGAAATCTATGAACAAAAACACCTCGATTGAGTCTTTTGAGACTCCTTACCTACATTGTTAGCACATTCATGACAAAACAAAGGTCACATGGGATCTATTGCATGTAATCAGAGTGAAAATTGATTAGGGCAGAGAGGTTCGGTAAGGGCGACAAAGATGGCCTCAATTGTCCAGGAGGAATCGAAGGGAGTGAGTGGTCGGAGAAGGTGGAGAAACATAGAGGGGAGATAATGGAGTGGTTAGGTGGGTCAAAATGAGTTTGGATGACGAAGAAATAATGGTCAGAGCTCGAGAGCTATGATAAGGTAAATATAGATTTTATGCTAAAAAATAGTAAATGCAAGGAAAAAATGGAAATAAAAAGATGTAAATGAAATCTACCTAAATGTGAAGAAAAGGAGCTCAAACCTGCCCGAAGACTAGTAGCTCAAAAGATCCACCGGGAGGACTTCATTGAGTCTTGGATCGCCTTCCCTCGTGCATACAACACATTGTAAACTCGACGAGGAAGTAGCTGTCACCTCCTTCAACTTGCCTATGCATGAATCTGAGGGGTTCAACACGAGTAAAAGGATCGAAAATCAAAATGGAGCTCGACTGGGGGTATTCGTACATGCAAGGCTTTGACCGTGGATTCAACTCGATGCATTCCATCGATCGAGGAAACATGATGGCATGAAAGGGCCATGATTCAGGATGAAAAGCTATGAAGGAATCGAGTTGAATCGGTGAAAGAATTAGTTGTTAAAATGGGAGAAATGAGGGGGCTGCTTCTGACAAAAGCACACCTATGAGGGGTGGGAGTTGACCGAGGTCAACTCACACCTGCTCCTCATTGGTCCATGTAAGCCTAGAAAGCGCCAAAATGGGGAGAAATTCCCTTATTAAATCAATTTAAAATAATAATGATATTATTATTTTTAGTCAAAAATTAAAAATATTTGTTATTTTATGTAGTATTTTAATACGATTTTTATTAATTTTTAAAAGTTAATTAAGTAGGTGTTAATTTTTACAAGTATACTTATACGTATATTTACCTATATATTATGCATTTTAATTTTTTTTTGCATTTTGGAATTTATTATTTTATATACATAATTTTTATATTTATAACTTATTTAAATACATATATGAGGAAAGGGAGCCTATTTTGTTAAGTAGGTAACCTTACCTACTTCACATCCATTTTTTAAATTTTTAAATTTTTTGAGAAAAATGCCCCTGTGGATTTTCATAAATATATCCCTCTAATATGTCATTCAAATTTCATCAGAAACAGAGACTCCTATGGCCTCCATCCAGAACAGGTAAAATACAACAAATTTGTGACCGTTAAAAAATGACTGTCTGGATGAAGGCCGTAGAAGTCTCTATTTCTGACGAAATTTGAAAGACATATTAGAGGAATATAGTTATGAAAATCCACGATTGCATTTTTCAAAAAAAATAAACAAAATTACGAAAAATGGATGTGAAGTAGGTAAGGTTACCTACTTCACAAAGTAGGCTCCCTTTCCTCTACATATATACATATTTTTATTTTATTTTTCTGAGTTATATTATATTCTTAAATAATTAGGTATATTTATTATATAGGTAATCATAAGTATATTTACCTATATATTGAAGTATATTATTTATTTTATTTTTGATGGTTTTATTCTATATCTATTATGGACATATATTTTAAAAAATATTTACAAATTATAAAAATATAAGAAAGTGAAAAATACAAGGAATAAATATATTGATTATTCTATATAATTATATTGCACAAGGGACCAAATACCAACTTGTGCATCTGAACTCCATTGAATGAAACCACCTTAATTAAATAGATAATTTAATTTTATGAACAATAAAGGTGAGTTTGGTCAATTTTGACTTGTATAGAGAAGATATAGGTTTGAGAAGTTTTTTTATGGCTTTTTATTCTTTCTGTCCCGGGCACACTATGCATTATTTTTGAATGAACTAAACTTTGTATTTTTCTTTACATTTTTATGGACAAGTTTCATATTCAAAGTTTATTGATTTGAGGTATAAATAATAAAGAATAAAATGTACCCCAAAAATGCAATTATTAGGGAACAAAAATTAGGGTTTTTGTGTGGTTTTTGGCCCTTATCTCCCCCTAATTTATTCCTTGTCGGGCATGTCAATTCTTGACTTAGTATCGAGGTTTAGGGTCATTCAATACCTTTGTTATTTCATTTATTTTTCTTTTCTTTTCTTTATTCTTTTATTTTGGCATTACATATAGTATTTTATACAACATTAGTGTAAATAATGAATGTTATTTGTACAAATTAATGCTATTTACATGCATTTAGGAATGGATTTAAGGCCAAAATGAAAGAATAAAGATGATGAAGTAGAGATTCATCAAGTCCCATGGGAGAAGTTACTAATCTATGCTCACATATGGTCGGCACGACCCAAAGGATAGTATTTCTGGAGGAACACATATTTAAGTTCCTCCCAAGTTGTCACGACCTTCCCCAAATGATTGATCCAATAAATAGCATTATATCAAAGGAGAAATGAGAATGAAGTCATCTTGATGACTCTTAACTGAGATGTTAGGGTAGTGAGTGGTGTGGCAGATGCAACAGAACTGTTGAAGATAGATGCAAGGCTCTTCATTGGTGTTTTCATGGAAGGAAGAAGAGCCAGAAACTACAACTTTAATTAAAAATGTCCGTGGACTACAGGGATTTGTACCTACTCTGTCATCTGGTCAGTACCAGGATTGTAGGTTTCTTTGAGAGTAAGCTTGGGAGCCTCTCTCCTTGGCTCATCTGCAGGCCCTCCACGGTGTCAATCCTCATGTTTATCATCACCTCTTCCTCATCTTCTGCTCTCTCTCTCCTCAGATCATTCAATATTTCTTGGAAAGTGACTTGTGTAAGTGCCTGATCTGATAGTTCTTGTTGAATAGGACAAGTCTATGTGAGCAACTGTGCATTCACGGTATTCTGATCTAGATGTCCTTGATATAGTTGGTTCGGTCCCTTTTCTTTCCCTTGTGGAGCCTATGTTGACCTAGGTCAACTCCCCATTCAATGCCTTCCCTTGCCTTTTTTGTGTTCCAACCCTTCTTCTCCTCATTTTACCTCACACCTCAATCATAAACTCCTCGTGCATTCTCCTCTGAGTTGTTCGCTGATGCAAACTCAATGCAATCTTTGTGGAGTTGTGAGAACTAGCGGGATTTTAAACGCCTAAATGACCAAAGCAAGTAAATAGTTTGCAAAGCAAAACGTCGGAGTGGAAATGCGAATGAATGGAAATTTCATCGATGAAAATGAGATCTAAAATCAACAATACAAGCGCACAATTGTTTGAAGTTCAGTATAGATTTTTACCACAATCTTAGGGCAACACGAACAGTTAAAGATGACTGGAAATAATTAGTGATGCTGCAGTCACAGAATCTCAATAGTTCACCAAGCAAACAACAATATATCAGTCCACAAAACTAATAATACACGGTAGAATAAATGGTGGAAATGGCACTCATACCACAACCGGCAAGGGTAGCACGCAAGCTTCAGACCTGGACGCTGGTGTTGGAGGCGAAATGGTGGCAGCGTCGATTCGGGAAGGGCCAGGGTGCGAGGGATCGTCCTTGGTCGCGTCGTAGGATGTGCCTGGGGCACTCAGGCGCTGACGAGCGTGAAACATCACTGGTGGGGGTGGTAATGGTGTGGGGCGAAGGCGGGTGAATGGAGGCCACGGTGAGAAGGTGGCAGGGGGTGTAGGCGCGGGGAAAAGGATGGTTGGGAAAGGCACGGAGGGGAAGAAGGGAGAAGGGGAAGGCGGCGTCGGCGACGGGGAGGGGTGCTGTGAAGGGGCGGCGGGGCGACCGGAGGGGGGGGGGTAGGGTTCGGAAAGGGGGAGGGCACGAGAAAGAAAGGAGAAATGCGGGAGGAGGTGGGGGTGCGTGGGGGGTTGCTGGGAGGCGGGGAAGAGGAGGGAGGATGGGATGGCGGAGGGTGGGGAAAGGTGGTCACGGGGAGGAGGGATGTGGTGGGAGGAGAAGTAGGGTTCGGGGAAGACAGAAGAACACGGGGGAAAAGGGGGGGAAGGGAATGCGGCGGAAATGAGAGAGGGAGGGAGACACACACACACACGGAGAGAGAGAGAGAGAGAGAGAGAGAGAGAGAAAGGAATGGGAAAATAACTTTCAATCAAAACTAATCCTCAACCCTAATCCAAGGGGTGCCTTTATAGAGGCTAATTCCCCCCAAAACAAGAAACAAACTCCCTAAAAAAAACTAAAAGACGATAAGGCCTTGTATAATGAGCCTTTTACATAAATAAAAATAAATAAAACAAATGTTCAACTAAAATTAAATAAAACAAATGTTCACAAAAACAATTGATCACGCGGTATCATGCTGCATCAACTCCCCCCTACTGAGAAGAATCTCGCTCCGTCGAGATGGCATCGTGGTAGTTCTGAAGTATATCGGGGCCGAGTTGTTGGAGTTCATCCTCATCAATCCAGATGCAATCTGTAAGAGGTCGTCCCTTCCATTTGACTATATAGCGACGGAAGAGACCACGTCTAGTCTTCATATCTCGGATGTCGGCAATATCTTCAATCTGATCGGCATCAGTCGCGGCTGGTGGTTGGCACATATCATCAGCGGGAACTGCTGGCATGGTGGCATCTGTCTGTTCATCTCCATGATATAAGAAGAGATCTAATACATTAAAGACTGGCGGTGTCTGGACGTCTGGCGGCAGGTCAAGTAAGCATTGGGCCCAATCTTCTTGAGGATTCGGAATGGACCAATCTTTCGTACACTCAATTTTTGGTGGACTCTCAAAGGAAACCTTTCTTTTTTTAGGTGGACCATCACTAATTCTCCAACTCTGAACTCGCCTCTCTACGATGGACGTTGGCTTGGGCTTGGTATTTCTGGGTCATGGTTTGGAGTTTGGTTTGGATTTCGGTATGGATATGGGCTAGGTGTTCGACCAGATCCTCAGCAGCTGCACTACTTCTCCCTTGCATGGTTGTGGTTGTTAGGTCTAGAAATTGGGTAAGTGGAAAGCCACACACACTCTCAAATGGCGATTTTCCGGTGGACCTATTAGTGGAACTGTTATACGCAAATTCGGCTTGGGGAAGAATTAGATCCCATTTGGACGGAGAGTCCCTGCAAGACATCACAATAAATTTCCTAATGATCTGTTAACTACTTCGGTTTGCCCGTCTGTTTGTGGATGATAAGCAGTGCTGTATTGCAAACGAGTACCAAGAGGAGACCAAAGCGTGTGCCAAAAATGACTCAAAATCCTGGTATCACGATCCGAAGTGAAAGAACGAGGAACACCATGCAATCGAACAACATCACGAAAAAACAAATCAGCGACATGAGATGCATCTGAGGTTTTTTTACATGCAATGAAATGTGCCATTTTAGAAAATCTGTCCACAACCACAAAAATAGAGTCAACTTTCCGTACCGTGAGGGGTAAGCCTAGCACAAAATCCATAGTGATGTCTTCCCAAGGTCGCAGAGGAATCGACAGAGGCGTATACAACCCAATGTTCTGCCTATGGCCCTTGAATCTCTGACATGTTTGGCATTTTTGTACAAACTTTGTAACATCCTTTCGCAGTTGCGACCAATAAAATCGCTCTTGGAGAAGAGTCAAGGTCTTGTCCCTTCCAAAGTGTCCCGCTAAACCACCATTATGCAGTTCGAAAATTAAGTTCTCGCGAAGAGAGGTTGCAGGAATGCACAGTCGGTGGGCCTTGAACAGGAATCCTTCATGAAGGACATAAGTGGCTGTCGGATCCTGTCCAGTATCAACACATTCTGCATAAGCTTGTCCGAAGTCAGGGTCAGTGGGGTAGAGATCCTTGAGTATGTCAAATCCTGTAGTGTTGATTGTCATTGTGGTCAGGGCATGTGCTCGTCTGCTTAACGTGTCAGCCACACGATTCAGGGTTCCAGCCTTGTGCTTGAGATGGTACGTGTAGTATTCTTAGAGGAAACTAACCCATTTTGTGTGACACTTGTTAAGGGTCTTCTGTGAGTTAAGATATCTTAAGGCTTCATGATCAGAGTTAAGGACAAATTCACGCTATATCAGATAATGCCTCCAATGCTTGAGAGCTTGCACCACGACATAGAATTCGACAACATAAGTGGAGTACCGTGACCGAGCTTCATTCAATTTCTCACTATAGAATGCCACAGGTCATCCTTCCTGACTCAGGACGGCACCAATCTCAACATGTGAAGCGTCACAATCAACTACGAAAACCTTGGAGAAGTCAGGGAGCGCCAAGACGGGGGCATGGGTCAATTGATGTTTTAGCCTTTGAAAGTTGGTTTCTGCTTCAAGTGACCACGCGGGTGCACCTTTACGCGTGCAATCTACCAACGAAGCCGCACAAGTGCTAAAGTTCCGGTTGAAGCGCCGGTAGAAAGAAGCCAATCCCAGAAAGCTGCGAATCTCAGTGAGGGTTTTGGGCACAGGCCAGCTCTGAATGGCCTGAATCTTGGAGGGGTCAACTTTAAGTCCATTGGCAGTGACAATGTATCCCAAGAAGAGGACCGTGACAGACATGAAGGAAAATTTCTTAAGGTGGACATACAATTGTTGGGCTCTCAAGGCTTCCAGGACTTGTCGTACGTGAGATAAGTGGTCGTCTTTGGCCAAGCTGTAGATCAGTATGTCATCAAAGTACACAACCACAAACTTGCCAATGAAGGGCCGCAGTACATGATTCATGGTTCGCATAAATGTGCTGGGTGCATTACACAGGCCGAAGGGCATTACTGTCCATTCATAAAGGCCCTCTTTGGTCTTAAAAGCAGTCTTCCACTCATCTCCATGTCGGAGGCGAATCTGATGGTACCCACTGCGAAGATCCATTTTGGAAAATAATTTGGCACCCGATAGCATGTCTAGCATGTCATCAAGGCATGGAATCGGAAAATGATACTTGATAGTGATCTTGTTGATAGCACGACTATCCACACACATCCTCCATGTGCCATCTTTTTTTGGTGTAAGCAGAGCAGGGACCGCCACGGGACTCATACTCTCTCCAACATACCCACGACGTAGAAGATCAATAACCTGCCTGTTCATTTCTTCATGCTCACTTGGGCTCATCTGATAATGTGGTAAATGGGGTAGGCTGGCTCCAGTGACTAGGTCAATGTGATGTTGAATGTCTCGCAATGGGGGTAGTCCTTCAGGCAACACTTCAGGCATAATGTCAGCAAACTCTTGGATGATGGGTTTATCTCCGGCGGGACTTTGGGTGTAGTGGTCTCTTGTTTGCTCATTTCACGTCCCATTAATGCATAAATGGTGGAGCTCTCCTGAATTTCATGTTGGAATGTCTGGGCTTCCATCAATAATACGGGACCTGTAGTCGAAGACTTTGACGGTGGAGTACTTTTACCAGATTGTGCGGTCACGGCTCGAAGTGTAGCCACCTGGCGAGGGCTAAGGGCTTCGCGTTGTGGTCTAAGGGTCACACACACCTTATCTATGAGAAAGGAGTAAGTGTTCATTTTTCCTCTGTGCTCAGTGTCTCGATCGAACTGCCAAGGTCTCCCAAGTAGTACATGACAGACATCCATAGGGGTGACATGGCACCACACCTCGTCTTTATACAAAGGCCCAATCAAGAAGCTAACGAGGCTCTGGCGGTGGATCGGAAGTTGAGTATCACCTCGAAACCAGGCCACACTGTAAGATTTCTCGAGTGGTTGAGTGGTTAGACCCAACTTATCGACCATTTCTTGAGAAACGAAGTTCTCAACGCTTCCTCCATCAATGATCAGTGAACAACGACGCCCTCCTGAGGTGCAGGTGGTTCGGAATATGCTGCATCGCAACCAACTATCAGTGTCGTTAATAGCGGGTGTGAGCAAGATGTTTGTGGGTGCGTTGTCGGGGGCGATAAAGTTCTCATGTTCAATTACCAAGAAAGGTCCGGATTCATCTCCATCCACTCCCAGCAGCTCATAGTCATCAGCTTCCATGGTGTCAGCAGTCAAAGCGGTCTAATCCTCTTCAGGTGATTCATGTCGGCCAGGGTCAGGGTTTTCAGGGTCTTTGATGGTGCATAAATGGGCAGGTCTAGCTTTAGGGTTTGGACTCGATGTCCCTTTTGATAACATCGAAAACAAGTATTAGGTCCTACAATAGGTCGACTTCCCAAGATGCCTGGTCCGGGGTTCCCAGTAAATGGTCGGGCGACAGCAGGAGTTGAGGGTTTGGCTTGGGGTTTGCCCGTAACAATCGATGGGGAATCTATTGGTTTGGAGGTCGTCATCGGGGTAGTGGTACGAGGGACAGAGTTCACAGAAAAAGACATCCTCCTTGTCTGGGCCTTAGCAAGCTTAGTCTCAGCCCGTTCAACCTGCTTGTAAGCTTCGTCAACGTCTCGACAGTTGTGGAGGTAGAGTTCATCCTGAATAACTGGGCGGAGTCTTTGCATGTAGCTGGTGACCTCCTGGACAGGGGTCTCCTGCAATCGATTGCGGTGAACGAGGGATTGGAACCCTTCGGTATATTCTCTTACGCTCATGGTGCCTTGTTTCCATGATTGCAGTCGCGCGTATAGATCTTGTTTGTAATCTTCAGGCACGAATTTGGTTTTCAATTTGGCCTTCATCTTGCTCCAGTTGCGGATCTTATGCTTTCCTTTTCGCTTGCGCTCAGATTGCAACCGGTCCCACCATAGCAAATCATGTCCTTTTAGTTTGATTGTGACAAATTGAACTTTCCGTTCGCTGGGCATAGTTTTCCAGACAAAGAAGTGTTCAACGGCTTGGAACCAATCCAAGAAGACATCAGGGTCTCATCCTCCGTCGAATTTCGGAACATCGAGACAGATGCCTCGATCCCATCCTTCATCGGGCCTCAGGCCAGGTCGTGGCGGAAATTGATATCCACCAGTAGGTTGTGAAGTATATCAAGGGGTGTATGGTTCTTGACTCTTGGAAGTGAAGGGGGTGTCATCTCTTGATCCTTCTTCTTCACTTTCTTGTGAGTGATAATCGCTAACGTGTTCGCCAGAATTAGATGAGCTAGAGTCGTGGGAAGTATTACTCCGTGAGTGTCTTTGTCGACAGGAATGCCGACCTTTGTTTGGTGTCTCATCATTATGGTCTTTACCTAGCACACGACTAGTTAATGTGGCAATTTGTCCGGATGCGGTGGTAACTCGTCCATCTATTGCGACGATCTGTCCGCTCAGTTGATTGCACATGTGTTGTAGTTGGGCAGACAAAGCCTCTAATGTTAGTTCAGGGTGTGGGGTGTAGACGGTTTTAAGGAAATTAGGTTTGTCGTCCATGGGAATCCTAGGTTTTCTGCTCTCTTTTGTTTTGGGGATTTTTTTTGTTTTGTTTTATTGTTTTGTTTTTTTATGCAATGAAACAAATGTAATGCAGGAGAGATGCAGGACCATTATGCTCTGATACCAAATTGATGCAAACTCAATGCAATCTACGTGGAGTTGTGAGAACTAGCGGGATTTTAAACGCCTAATGACCAAAGCAAGTAAATAGTTTGCAATGCAAAATGTAGAAGCGGGAATGCGAATGAATGGAAATTTCGTCGATGAAAATGAGATCTAAAATCAGCAATACGAGCGCACAATTGTTTGAAGTTCAGCACAGATTTATACCACAAACATAGGGCAACACGAACAGTTAAAGATGACTGGAAATAATTAGCGATGCTGCAGTCACAGAATCTCAATAGTTTACCAAGCAAACAACAATATATCAATCCACAAAACTAATAGTATGCGGTAGAATAAATGGTGGAAATGGCGCTCATACCACAACCGACAAGGGTAGCACGCACGCTTCAGACCTGGACGCTGGTGTTGGAGGCGAAACGGTGGCAACAGCGATTCGGGAAGGGCCAGGGCGTGAGGGCTCGTCCTTGGTCGCGTCGCAGGATGTGCCTGGGACACTCAGGCGCTGACGCGCGTGAAACATCACTGGTGGGGGTTGGAACGGTGTGGGGCGAAGGCGGGTGAATGGAGGCCGTGGTGAGAAGGTGGCAGGGGGTGTAGGCGTGGGGAAAAGGATGGTTGGGAAAGGCGCGGAGGGGAAGAAGGGAGAAGGGGAAGGCGGCGTCGGCGACGGGGAGCTGTGCTGTGAAGGGGCGGAGGGGCGACGAGGGGGGGGGGGGTAGGGTTCGAAAAGGGAGAGGGCACGGGAAAGAAAGGAGAAACGCGGGAGGAGGTGGGGGTGCGCGGGGGATTGCTGGGAGGCGGGGAAGAGGAGGGAGGACGGGATGGCGGAGGGTGGGGAAAGGTGGTCACGGGGAGGAGGGATGCGGCGGGAGGAGAAGTAAGGTTCGGGGAAGACTGAAGAACATGGGGGAAAAGGGGGGGGGGAAGGGAATGCGGCGGAAACGAGAGAGGGAGAGGGAGAGAGAGAGAGAGAGAGAGAGAGAGAGAGAGAGAGAGAGAGAGGGAGGAAGAGAGAGAGAGGAATAGGAAAATAAATTTCATTCAAAATTAATCCTCAACCCTAATCCAAGGGGTGCCTTTATAGAGGATAATCCCCCCCCCCCAAAACAACCAACAAACTTCCTAAAAATAGAAAAAAAAACTAAAAGACGATAAGGCCTTGTATAATGAGTCTTTTACATAAATAAAAATAAATAAAACAAATGTTCGACTAAAATTAAATAAAACAAACATTCACAAAAATAATTAATCACGCGGTATCATGCTGCATCATTCGCCCTAACATCCCTCTCCATTGTCAGATCATTATCTCCACCGATAACGCCTTGGTTCGCTAGCACTTTGAATTTCAAACTCCATCGGACCTTCTTCCTATGTATACATCCAGATCCCAATCGTTAACTAGTTGATCAATTTTTCATGTGTATCTTCGCCTCGAATTTGGTCCAAAAGAGTCGTGGTGGTGACAATACCACGTCCAACTCAGGTGGGAGAGTGGAGTGCTCTTGAAGAGCATGATCCAATACGTGGCTAGAGCTTTATCGCTACATTTAGCCTCTCTGCCTTTCACAACAGATCGAGGCAATCATTTCACGCATCCACATGTAGGGATTTCTAGGTTGATTTTCTTTGATTTCATTTTTTAATTTTGTATTTTATCTTCGGTTATTAGCTTAGATTTGATTTCCACGCATCAATTCCGATCTGCAAGATCGGAGCTCACTGTTCACTCATTTCCATTTCTGATCACTCACACATGTTCGCCTCTTTTCTTCATTCTTCTCCCCACAGCCTAAACCCCTATGTCTTCACGGATATGGAGATCCAACTCCTCTTCGATCACCTACACGGGTGCCGACATTCACTCCCCCGTCTCTGCTTATCTTTCAGCTAATAAAGATTTCCGGAGCATCCACTCCGAGCACTAATCTCTTTGCAAGTTTTCGGAGCACATCTGGAAGTGAGAAGTGCGATTTAGACGTCCACTTGGAGCTGCATACTCTCTGACCTCCAGATTGCGCATTAGTCACTGCTGACCGTTATGGAACCATCAAATCGATGGATGATCGTTGCAGGAGTATGCCATACCTAACAGGAGATGGTTCAAATGTAAAACAATGGAGGTTTTTCTGATTCAAGTTCACCCCAAAACACCTTCAGTCAGGTTCTTCATGCATCTCCAGCCATTATCATATAAGGAACACCACACTTGGTTTGAATCACGACCATTATAAAGCCTCAGACATTCACTGTTGATTCAACTTCCCAGATCAGATCTTATTCATCCAAGCGCATCCATAGTGGAGCAGTCAGATCCAAGATCACATGAATCTCAGTCGTTGCTTCTGCCACGTGGATTGGTAGAACATTTGTACTCCAGCCCTACTATTTATTTCATTTGCAAATAAGTCCCTCTAGGGACACGTGTCTGACTTTGGTTGTTTGAACAATTGTATGTTTTTCTCTACTCTTAATTCTATTTGCTTTTAACTCACCTCTAAACAGAAATGTATGCATTACACAAGCCTTTATGAAAATTACAATGAAAGTCTTGCATTTATGTGCTATCACATAGTCCTCTAAAAAATATTTGCAATAATATCCGTGCCAACAAGACTTACATGTGCTGGCATGCGCATTTCTTGGAAAAATTGCATGTTTCTCCTTGCATTCTTTATTTTGGTATCTGCTTAGTACTTAGAATAATTTTTATTTCATTTGTAAACCTAAGCATCTGCATTTTATTTTACACGTTTATTTAGGTTAATAAATAGAAAACCATCATTAAAAATCCATGAAAAGTACCTTAAAATCCCGCTAATCTCTTTTATTCACATTAATTTTGGTTTCACATTTTAATTAATTATTTTATTTTAGTTAAATCAAAACCCCCAAAAATATCTCCTGTTTGCATAAAAATCAATAAAAATCAGGAAAATATTTTGAAAACTTTAAAAAATAGTGTGTGTTTGTGTATGTTTATTTATTTTTTCCTATATAATTTCATTTTCTAATCCTCACAAAAACAAAAAAAATATAAATTCATTCATAAACCTCAAAAATTCATATAAAATAATTGAACCCCCTAAAAAATTCATTAAAATCCTTTTTGGATAATATCAATATTATCTTTCTGCTATTTGCCAAATTTCTGATTTTATTTCTTATTTTAAAATCCAAAAACATTCCATCATTTTAATTTTTGTATTTATCCTATTTTTAATATAATTCTCTAAAAATTCTAAAAATCATGGGGAAATCACAAAAATAGAAAAAAACTAAATAAAACAAAAAAATAATTTTATTTAAATTTTCTAGATATTTTTACCATATTTGAAAAAATAAAAAAGAGTTTCTTCTAATATTTATTTTTTATTTTACTTTTTTTCCTTTATTGAAAATCAAAAAATATTTGAAAACATCAAAAATAACAAAAAATAGAAAATTATAAAAATAATATATATATATTAAAAATTAACAAAAAAAAATTAAAAAGACAAAAATTCCACTAAACCAATAGTGATGTGCGTAGATTTCCTTCTTTTATTTTATTGATTTTTCCTTGATTTAATAACCAACATGATTTTTGTAACATCCCTAAGTTTGATCCTATACGCTATACATGTAAAAAATAGCAAAATTCTTTTTCTTACATTTCTTCGTTTTATTTTTGGATTGAGAGTTCATGAATAATCTTTGTTTAGGGATATTTGCGGTTGCATCAACACTTGAACAATTATTTAATTAAATCCCTGAATTCCCTGGTCAACATTAGGTCGGATGTTCTACACATGATGAGAACAACTTCGTCGACAATGCTCTCCACGCCTACGTTGGATAGAAGCACCAATACCTCATGAATCCAGTCAGTAACAAGGCAATATTCAGGATGGGTTTGGGGCTAATCCTTATGGGTCGTACCTCACTCAGTTTGGATAGTACTTGAAAATAATGTAGGCTTTATGAACCATAATTAATGATGGTTCGTTATGAATTTAGGTGAAAGTTTATTAAGTAGTCCCCTTGTTTTAATTTTAGGTTTCATTTTTTGATTATTTTCAAAATATTTTGCCTAATAATTTGTTGCATTATCTTTAAATTCCCGAATGATACAAAGGTGGGAGAGAAGACAGAAAAGTCGTGCAAGTGGACATTAAGATGGGAATCTCACCTTAGTATCTAATGATGCATGCAAAGTAAGACGACTTACAGTTCTTCCTAGCTCTCTCCATGCGGGATGTAAGACATAAATTTAAATCTACACTACATGGAATGCAAGTCGGTGAAATCACCCTAAGCAAGAATTGATGTTATCGTGAAGAACTAGTTTAATAAGTGCTAAGTCCAGATATAGAATCTATATGTGCATATATATATATATATATTAAGTGTTTTATTTTACTCGAACAAGCATGCCCTAAAAATATAAGGTCTCATTCACATAAAACAAAGAAATAAAGGCGGGAAATTTAAATGTGGAAAACAAATAAAAACTAAGGGAAAATAGGGAGCATAAAAGTGTAGAATACGAGAAAAATGCTAAAAAAACTGATGAGGCCCCAATGTGAACAATCATCAGGTAAATTAACCTCAGAGAGTATCAAAGTTCAAGTGTCCTTGGGTACCTATATTCTTAAAAATAATAATGCAAAAAATGATCTCTCTCATAAAAATAAAAAAATCTATGCTGACTCTGCTCTTCTCTCTCTCTTCCTTGCTCTCTCCAATCAGCTTGAAAAGAAGTGGTTCTCCTTGCAGCATGGATGCACCGGCTTCCTAGAAAGCCACCTTCTTCACATGGTCCCTTGCAAGAAACTCGACAAAAGAGATAGTTAGAAACAAATAAAAAATATTGATAAAAAGAAAGTAAAATAAAGACAGGAAAATTATGCAGATAAATATATACAATAATATCCTACTTTTCTCCCTACAATGATGCCGATTTGTTGCAAGGATCGAGCAATGGTTCCTAATGTCCTATCTTGCAGGGAATGTGGTTCCTGACAAGTCGGGTCTGGCAATCATTGTATCGGCTGCTCTCACGGTACTTAGAACATGGTTAATCACTCAAACAAACAATCAATCCACAATCTATGAATAATCAATGAAAATTATGTGGGATGAAATTTATTATACCCTCTAAATAAATGTGTATAGGATGCAAGTGCATGGGTCAAACCACTAAGCGATACGAGGATATGTATTTATTGTCAATTAATGAAAGTTAATTTTAAATATGTTTGTAATTTTTAAGGTTTTTTTATTTTCTTATGGGTTTTAATTATATTTATTTTTGTATTTTAATTTATATTTTTTATATTTTTGAATTTTACAATTTTTAAATTCTTTTCCTATTTTTTTATTTTATTTCCTTTTCTTTTTAAGATATAATGTGTATATATATGTACAATTATGTATAATATGAATACTATTTATTATATATATCATAAATATGTAAAAATTCAGAAAATACAAATAAGAACAAACCTTTTTTTTAAGGTTTTTAAAATATATTTAGGATTTTATAATAAATAATTATTATTATATTATATAAGTAATATTAAGTGTATATATATACTATATAGGGTTATATATATAAATATAGATATATACTCAAAAATAAAATAAAATGTTTTTATGTGTTTATAATTTTATCTATTTTTGTGATTTTTTGTGTAACGTTTACTATTTTAGGTATTTTTAATTGATTAAATACAACAAGACAATAGATAGAATAATAGGTCAAATGTTTTAGGATTTTAAAAATAGATAATAAGTTCAAAATTCTCCAAAACAAATTTTAATATATATTATATAATATAAAGAAAAGTATACATCAGAGAATGTTTTTTGGATTTTATAGATTTTTTTGCTAATTTTTATAGTATTAGGAGTTTTTTTAATTTTTAAGTTTTCGTTTATATTTTTTGTTATTTTTGGTATGGAGTGATAAAATACAGTAATAAGTATACTCTATTTTTTTAGAATTTTTAAAAGTAATTTTATATGTTTTTTGTATTTTTATAGCTAAATAAGGAATGACTAGCTTCCATTCTATTTTTAGTAAATAAGAAATGCAATAAAATGACAAATAAAAATCATGATGTGAATGTGCATCATTTAAACTATATCCAACAAAATTTTCAAAGTTTATAGAGCATAAGTGCTATTTAATTAAAAACAAAAATGCATAATTTAATTTACAAGCTTCGGAAGGGTATTTATGTAGTAAAAAGAGAGTATAAGGGGTTCTTTGTATAAATACCCAAACTTTTAATGCTTGATTACAAATTAAAAGTACAAAATATAAATTATGAAACTGGTGGGGTGCGCTTGTAGTTTACCCACCTCACGTGGGCCACCACGTGATGTGAGCTAGCATTGGACCTAATTGTAATATCCAAAAAGGTGCAGGGCCCTATGCAATTTTCTCATAAACTTCTAAACTAAACTAAACATTTACAGGACCTATGTATAAATACAAAAAAGGTGCAATGGGCTCTTGAAACTTACCCACCGAAATAATGCTACTGGAGAGTAGAGGTGCTTCCACGCGTCTTGATGTGTGATCCAAGAGGTGTAGTGCTTCTATTGGAATGGAGGTCCCAGATCAGATCTGGGCCCCGCTCTTGATCGAATGGCGAAGATATACGTTGGATGAAATCCGAAGAATATGTGCTCTGATTAATTTGATCGACAGACTCTCCTTCCTCCAGCCTCCTTCTGCCTCGTCGGTAGTCAGTTAAGCTTCCTGTAATGACGTTGCGTCCGCAGGTAGCTCAAGGGAGTCTGAGGTCCATCGGAGGGACCCTAGAGCTTCAGTCCACCTGGAGCTTTGACTTCAGCCTCAACCTTGGGCTCCATGTGTTGTTGTCGGTTCCTTCCTGCACAGAAAGGGAGAGGACAATGAGAGGGTCGTAGTGGACCTCTCTCGAAGTTGGATTCACAAGGGGGAGACGAAATGGCAATGCTCCGACGAGAAGTGGTGGAAAGAGTTCGTCAGACCTCGATTCTTGCATAATCAAGGGTGAATCCACGGGGGAAAGTTGGAGTAGGCAATTGGGAAGGAGATTGAACTAAATGCGAGTTGGATCACAGACAAAGATGGTGGAATTTAAGGTTGGAGTATAATGCTCCAACAAATTCAATTTCTAATATTAAGCTAAGCTAATGAAAATTAAAGGTAACTAGATTAAAATTTATGCTAATAATCGAGAATGTGAGGAAATGAACTACTCCTAACAACTCAAAAAGACACTAATTACCTGTAGCAGACAACAGTGTCGGCATTGGAGCTTCGATGATGGTGGACCTCTTCCTTTGCCTCCTTGTCCTCGCCGATAGGCTTGGGGAGCTACAATGTCATCGAAGCTTCAATTCAAGGTGTTTCTTTGGGGTTACAGGTGTAGAAGAAGGATCAAAAGGAGAAAGGGGGTACGAGGTTCGATTTTATAGAGGTAATGAAGCACAAAAAGCGGAAGAAGATGGCTAGAGGAAGGATGGTAGTTGGTGGAGTCTAGGCATCGGGACATAGGAGATGATCGTGGGAGCTACAGAATGGTGGCCGGCTCGAGGGAGATGGTGGAGTGGATGTGGAGTAAGAAAATGGAGAAGAGGGGTAAGTGAAGGGTTCTGACATAGAGGACAGTTGAGATTGTACAGTTGGCCCGTGTCAATAGAGGCAGGTTTCTGGTTGGTTTATGTGGACCAACTAGAAAAAGAGATTAAAATCCTTTATAAATTTAAGTAAAAATAATAAATGAATTATCTAATTTTTGGTCCAAACATAAAAAATATTTGTAATTTAATGTAGTCATTTTTTCCGATTCTATTTATTTTTACAAGTTAATTTATCAGAGGTCAGCATTTACATGTATGTATATAGGTATATATACTTGTATTTTCCCCCATTTTTTATTTTGTATTTTGGATTTATTACTACATATGTATTTTATATAAATATAAATTACTAAATACACTTTTACATATTTTTAATATATTTTGTGAATTTATTTATATATTTAAATAATTAAGAAATATATATTATGTATGTATATTAGAGGTATAGTTTACCTATATATTTTGAGTACATTATTTATTTTAATGCATTTTAATGTTTTTATTATTATTTAATTATATATATGTATTTAAAATAATATTCACAAATATTTAAAAATATAAGAGAATGAAAATATAAAGAATAAATATATTGAATATTATATATATTGCACAATAGGGGCCCGAAAACTAACTTTTGCATCTTAACTCCAAATTGAATGAAACCACCCTCATTAAATAGATAATTTAATTTTATGAATATAAAAGTGTGTTGTCATCACAACCTAAATAATCCCTCAACAAAAATTTATTTTATTCTTAATCCGAAATTAATTACAAAAATAATGTAGCAAGAGAAAACTTGTTATTTAATTAACTTGTATAGTAATATGATCGAACTCAGGGAGGCTACAAATCCCAGGGATTATTCAAAGAATTGAAAAGATCAATTAAAAGAAAAGGGAATTCAAATGCAAACTATCTTGATTTTGTGAGACCTTTATCTTTTTATTTTTTTTACGATTTTTTATATTTTTTGATTATTAATTTCTATTAATTTTTAGCTTTGCAAATTTTTAATTTTCAAAATAAGTATTTTTTAAAGAAAGTTTATACACGAAAGAAATGAAACTTTTTGGATTTTTCAAATATGACAAAAATGTCCAGAAAAGTCAAATAAAAATATTTTTGTGTTTTGATCTCTTTTACTGTCTTTATAATTTTTCAGAGATTTTTAGATTTTTCAGGATTTTTAAAATAAATAAAAATAGGGAAAATGAAACTGAGAATCAAACTATTGTTTTGGTCTTTTAAAATATAAAATAATTGAAAAAATTTAGGAAACCAATTTTCACAAGAAGAGTTTTTATTTCAACTTCAAACAGAGATCAAAAAAATATTTTTATGATTTTTCCTTGAATTTATATGATTTTTTAAGTTTTTCTGTAATATGTAATTTTTTGGTTATATAGAACATTTTTAAACAAATTTTATATAGGAGTTAAAACAAGCCAAAATACATCTATAATAATTTTTGTCATGTTTAAAGATATTTTCGAACTTTTATGAAATTTTTAATATTAAACAATGAAAATGTGATTTTTTTATTTTTTAAATAGTAACAAATGACAGTAAAATGCAATGAGAAAATTAAACTAAGAAGAGACACAAATCAAGAACATAACATGATTTTTGGAGATTTATTGACCAACAAAAATATTTATTTCAACAAGAGAAAACAAGGAAACAAAAGTCTGGAATTACATGACTAAAATGTAATTATTTAAAGATTGTGCATGAAAAATTAATAAGAAAGAAATACGGGATACGAAATGCAAATTACCCAATAACAAGCATCCATTGCACGTGCTTGGCTCCGGAGGTAGGGGCTTCTTTGTAATTTTAATAAACTCTGGGGTCGATTTGATATTTACCCCAAATAAAATATGCCTTAGAGTTACTTTGTGGTTTGTTCTTTCTATTCTTGTGTTCACGCCAAAAGGGGACATCACGCCTTCTTTGTTCATTCCCAAGGCAATCGAGTGGCTTCTGCACATATGATGCGCGTGTGCGACGAGTGGAGATGCGCGGTCGGAGGAGGTCTACTAGGAGGTGGGCGGTGGACATTGACGTGAGCAGTGGAGGGGGGTGGCAATGTAGCTTTTTCGCATGGAGGATTGCAGATTTGATTGGTGGCGGTGGAGGGCACGACTCCAAGGAAGGTGACGACGGACTTCTCCTCTGATGTACGGTGGACCGAGGTCAACTTTGTGCGACGAGGTGGTGGATGACTTCGAGGTGGAGGATCTGGCAAGTCCCGTGTGAAGGGTAGCGGTGGTCTGGAGCAGAGGTGCAGGGCTACAGTGTTGAGCAGAGATACGAGTCTCGCTGGAAGGGGCGGTAAAGACAGATGTGTCGATATCGATATCCAGGTGGAGGTGGATCTAGCGGAGGAGCTTCATGGTGGACAGTGGCCTCCAAAGGGCGATGTATGTCATGGATGGTAGTGCTGCCATCCAGATTTTTTTTTGCATTTTTTGTAAGAATGATGATTTTTTCTTTTTTTTTCTTTTGAAATTCATGTACGTGCAATAAAATAAAGATAAAAACTGATTCGAGCACGACGACTCGACCCAAAAAATATTGATAGAAAATGTGAATGGAAAGAGGTGGACATATGGATCCGGCTCTCCGGCCACCGTCCATGGCCGTAGGTGATAGATTATGTGAGATGGAATAGGAACATGAGTAGATCGAGAATATGAGATGGAAGATCGAATTCGAGAGTGGATCAAATCGTGATTATGAATTAGGAATGAGAATCTAAGTTCTAGAATAAAAAATTGATAACGAGATTAAAACTAAAAATTACACTGCAATTAACCTAGAAGAAAAAAGAGAAATAAACCGAATCTCACCATGGGATCAGATGGAAGCCATGATGGCCTCGACGAAGACCGACTCACAGTCACCAGATGCTCAGAAGCTGGGCACGTTTCTACGACAAGAATTCTCTTGGAGATTAGGCTCCTCTTACCATAGGGTTGATCAAATTGAATGAGGGAGGAGGAGCCACATAAATAGAAAAAAATGGATTTGAGTTTTAAAATTTGAATTAAGAGAAAAAGGAGGGAGCTTAATGGTGGAATTAATAAAATTATTTACTTAATTAATTAATCAATTAAATTATTATCACCATTTTATTAAATTAAATGATAAATGTTAATTATTTATTTTTTAGTGTGGTTATTTAAGGAAATAATTATATATATAATATATACATATGGTACATTATTCACATAGTTAATAAGGAAATTAGTTTATTTTATGTTCTATTTTTTTATTTTAAATAAATAAAAGTATTTAAAATTATTTACAAATACATTTTATTTTAAAATAAATAGGTATAATTATATACAATAAATTAATGGTATAATTTCAAAAGCCACCCTACTGTCTTTCAAACCGTAACTACAAAAAATATGAAGCCATTGCTATTTTAACAATAAATTAATTTAGGATATGATGGAAGTAAGTTTGATTCAATTCGAGTTCATATGGAGCTAGAATTGGTATTTCATTTTTTGTTTTACAACTTTGCTAAATGTGGTTATTTTATTTATACATGATTTTATTTTGTAATTATTTTTATTATTTAGAAAATATTTTTGTTTACAACTCCTGTTAAGAAATATATCTAATTTGAGGTCAATTTATGGATAAATAAAATAGTGTACCTTTTGTACCAATATACACAGAATAAATTCAAAAGTATTTACAAAGTATTTTTTGGATTTTTTGATTAATGACCCTATCTCTCCCTACTTTGTTCCTCGTCGATCAGGTCAAGTCTTGACATTCTGCCGGGTTCGAGTCAGCCTGTATCTATTACATATATACAATCTTTTTATTTTCTTTATCTTTCATTAATTAATTAATTTATTTAGATTAAGCTAATAATATATGTACAATATTTACACATAGATGCATGTTAATAAGAATATGGATTTATTAATATAAACAAGTGTTTTATATGGGATTTTAAGCTAAAATAAATGATAAAGATGATGAAATGCATATTCATCAGTGAAGAAGATATGTGTCTGTAAAGTTTTCTTTGCAACTTTTTATTTTGTGTATCCCGGGTACATTGTGCATTATTATTTATCGAAATAAATTTTTTATTTTTTTGTACTTGTATGCACAACTTTCATGTAGAGGATTTATTGATTTGTTGTATAAAAATAAGAAAATAAAATAGGTCCCAAAAGCCTATTTATTGTCAAATCAAATTAGGGGTTTCAAGTATTTTCTGTATAGTTTCTCTACCCTATCTCCCCTTACTTTATTCCTTATCGACAAGAAATCATGATGACTGAGTCTCAAGGTATATGGTCACTCAGTGTCTTTGACACTTCATTCTTTTTCTTTGCTTTCCTTTACTCTTTTATTTTAGTATAAAATACAGTGATTAATACATTGTATATGAATCAAATATTGAATGTTATTTTGGATAAATTAATGAGATATACATGATTTAACTGGGGATTTAAGGTCAACATTAAATAATAAATATGATGAAATGGAGATCCATCAGCCCTCCAAATCAGAACACCTCATGTGCTGATTTGGTTTTGAAGTTTGTCATCTTATGTTAATTACCCGTGCTCAGAGATTTATCCCTCTAAATTGTAAAAATGACCCTAATATATTTAAAATTACTAATACTTTATGTTTTAACCTAAGATATATTATACAAGAGATATTAATTTGTCCAAAATTAATTACTAATTATTCTATTTTTTTTCTAATTTACTGACTAATATTTTATCAACTTCTTAATATATATATATATATATGTGTGTGTGTGTGTGTGTGTGTGTGTGTGTGTGTGTGTCTCTCTCTCTGTGTGTGTGTGTATTTTCTAGCATAAACGAAATATGTAATTTTAATTTTTTTGGATTATATAAAAGACAAGGTTATGTTTTTTATTCTGTTTATGATTTTTTTGTGATTTTATGACTCTCTTCTAATATATGATCATTGGTAATATATGAGCACACCTGAATCTAGGAAAAATATTTACATCAAGATAATTCTCCTTGGAAATACATAGATCAACATTACACACAATAAGATCATTACATAATGGAAAATATAAATAAATTAATAAATATCACATAAGAAAGATTCTACAATTTTCTTTAATGGAATGAATACGTTTTAGTAGCAAAGTTGGGATGGAAAAAGATTTCTAATGTCTCCATCACCTTATAAATCCTCTTATTCCTCCTCCTTTACCTCCTCCTCCTCCATTTCCCTTTTGACCTTCTCCCGTCGTCTTGTGGCTATCTTCGCATGCAGATTTTTTTGTTTATTCTGCTTGATCTTTCGTTCAAAATGAGTTGGATCATGCCTAGGTGACTAAGACTTAACCGATGACTTTTCGTGATGGATCAGTTGGTTCATTACTTTGTTCACTAGTGCTTCTTCCAATAATTGATCTTCGTGCTGGCTTAGACAAATATCGTAAGCTAGTTAATCCTTATTCCTATTGATAGTTTCTGAGTTGATTCTCAGGGTTGTTGTGGTAATATCATGGGAATATCAAGCAACTGTCTCCCAAAGTCATTTGTCTCAACATCGCGAACACAAGCAAATAACTCAGCTTGAAGAGCTTCTGAATTATATTGAGTAGGAGCTTTGAGATAAGAATGACCACAATCAATTAGCTTGAAGGACCTTTAAATGACAAGATTTTCATTTTATTTAATATCTCATTAGATAAGCAATATATGTTGGAATGATATTTAATGAAACAAGTATTTGAAATCTGAAGCTCCAAAAGTTGGTTGATCTAGTTGGTATCCGTCTCCATCATATCTTGCATAGCTCATACATGAAAGATTTACATTAATTTGGTACCTCTAATATAAATAATAGTTCCTTGAATGAGATAATTAATTAAACAAGTTATTACAATCTGACGCCCCAAAAGTCGGCTGATCTAGTTGATATGCCTCTCCACCATGCATATCTCATACCTAAAAGAGTTGCATTGCATTTAATATCTCATACTATAAACATTGATTCTGTAAAATGAGATAATTAATTAAACAAGTTATTACAATCTAACGTCCCAATTGATCTGGTTGATATTCCTCTCCATCATATCATGCATATCTCATACCTGGAAGGGTTGCATTACATTTAATATCTCATAAGGTAAACAATGATTTGCTAAATGAGATAAATAATTAAATAAGTCATTACAACCTAAAGCTACAAAAGTAGGTTGATCTTGTTGGGTTCTTTCATCGCTATATCATGCATAGCTCATACTTAAGAGAATTACATTATCATCAAAGTTTTCATAAGCTGATTTTGAACTTATTTTAAAAAGAATTAAGCAAATAAGAGATTAAAAAAACCTGAAGCCCCAAAGGTTTATTTCTCTTGCCGTGGCACATATGATTATTCATATTGGAGGAATGGATTCATCAATGAAAATAGATTAATTGTTTCATCGAAATATATTATTTTATCTTCAAATTTTCACCCTCATGGGGATGTATTCTTGTTCATTCTTTCCAGCGATAGCAAATGCAAATTGAAATAAACCATTATTCTCTTCAGTTATCGTCACCAGTACATATGTTTAGCATTCCATACAAATGTTTTCCATCAATACTTAAAATCGGTCGACGAAATCTGGATGCTCTACAGCATGGACCAAATGCAATAAACAACCTTTGAAAGCATACCTTTTCTGCAGTTTCGTTCGATTTTTATGAAACCATGTATAAGTTTTGGGATTTCAGCTTTCTATAGCATGAATGACTCTACAAACATTACAATAAGATACATCCTCATTATCATAAATAATATACATTGCATACCTCCTTGTATTCCAAGCTGTCATATAATCGGTCTTCGTATGCAACTCATCTTTTATTTTATTTATAATAACATTCGAGGTCATACTAACTTTCACTCTAAGTGAGGACAATACGTATTATGCTACAAATACGGGTGTACGTTGATGGTGTTTGATTTAGAGTACATAGTTTTTGCATGTATGTTTTCCTCAGTAGCCATTAACATACCAATCTCCTCGAGATTTTCTCTCAGATGCATGTAAACACCATTCACAATATCCATAAATACATGCAACAGTCAAAACCTATTTATTTGAGTCTTTGTATTTATATTGGACATGATTTTCCGTACTCTATTTTTAAGATCATACTGCAAATCCTTCTTCAACTTCTAACTCTTGCCTAACTAATAGTCTAGTCCAAAATCGTTGATAGAAGCACTTTCTGTCTCTCTTTCTACAAAGGAAACATCTTCTCCCTCTACATTTTATGATCAAATACATAGGCAAATCCTCCATCGGTAATTTGTGCAGCATCCTAATTATTCACAAAATATTAGTTTCCTCTATCTTCATTTTCCAAAGTCAAAACTTATTAACCATATTCAAAATCATGGCGTGTTATTATTTGTGTTTTTTTCATCAGATGAACGAGGTTCACTATCAATTTCTTCACTATCTTCTTCAGATAATTTTTTCAATAAATTATCATCATCATTTAATTATGCTGGACAATTTATAATCTCAACTACCAAAACATCCATTGTTTTGATTAAAAGGTATGTTAGTCAGTTTAGTGGAGGCACATATATCTTTTTTCTAATTTAATGTGACTATATTAACTCAATGATGACAACATATCTTCTTGATCGAGGGGGATGGCTTCTACAAAGAGGTGGGTGAATCTTACTTTGTCGATCGAATCCATCATTGCTAAAGTGGATTCATTATCAGAA